>SNQJ01S0018732.1:58075-120180 GCA_010110895.2 Picea sitchensis
CATCTTTTCTTGTAAGGAGAGCAAATCAGTTGAGGGCCTCAAAGAGCCTTCCATTGGAGAGGGAAGGGACCCAAGTCCTCTTTCTCCATTGTGTATCTTTGGATTTCATCTATCAGACCANCTAATACATTGGTGATATTGGTCCATTGTTATTTGTTTTTATTTTTATTTCCATGCTCATGTTTTTATTTAGTTTTTGTTTAATTCTTGTTAATAGTTTAGTTGTTTTCTTTCTAACCTTTTACATTACAGTTGTCATGACTAGCAGAGCCCAACTAGGCATGTAAGCACTCACTTTTTTCTCACACATCGACGAAAAGAGTGCAAACAAGGATATTTTTGAAAAACGTGCCTCTTGGCATGCCTTGGCTCCTTTGTAGCATGTTCATAGTGACTTGTGTGGTCTACCTTCTTCTTCTTATTTTTTATGGGTGCAAGTATTTCTTAATTTTCATTGATGAATTTTCTAGATGCACTTAGGTTTACTTCTTAAAACTTAAGAGTGAAGTGTTCGTCAAGTTTTTGTCCTACAAGGCCCTTGTAGAAAAAAATATGGACATCAATTTCAAAGGTTAGGAATAGATAATGGAGGTGAATATGTGAACAACAATTTTACAATTTATTGCACTGCACATGGCATCTAAATACAACACATTGTTCCATATACACCACAAAAAAATGGTGTTGTTAAGAGAAATAATAACACATTAAAATAAATGGCTAATTGTATGATCCAATCTAAGGGATTAAGTCTTCATTATTAGGAGGAAGCCATTATTTGTGAAAATTAATTAGTAAGTTTCACTCCCATTAAGGCTCTAAAAAATAAAAAATCAAAAGAAGCATGAAATAAACTTAATCCAGATGTAAGTCACTTCTCAGTATTTGGAAATGTAGCATGGGATCACATTCTTGATGAGAAAATGAAATATTTACAACTTAAAAGTGAGAAGTATATTTTTGTTGGATATTATAAAGATGTCAAAGGTTACAGACTCCTTCAAACTCATTCCAATGAAATTATTGTTAGAAGAGATGTTAAATTTGATGAAAATTTCTTGGCCTGTGAGCCTGATTCGATGTTTGTGCCTTCTTCGGTCTGCAATCCATCTTCGATGTTTGTGCCTTCTTCGGGTTGCAATCCATATTCGACGTTTGTGCCTTCTTTTGTTCCTATTCTGGTTTCTTCTTCTTCAGATGATGAAAATGAGGATAAAATCCACCTCCACCTACTCACCTTCCTCTAGATGAGTCCAATAAACATGAAATTGAACCAACACCACTGCTTCTTATATGGGTCCGTTCAACATGAGAAGTAGCTAGTGATATTGTCGATGATACTTCAGATCAAAGTCAAAATCGTTCATATTTCCAGTGAGCCTCTTCTCTTTTGGATCAAGTTTCAGAGAATCATGATCCAGAGACATTTGTAGAAGCTTCAGGTCATCCATATTGGTATACAACAATGAATGAAGAGTATCTCTCTTTAATGTTGAATGATACTTGGGATATTGTACCTATTCCGAAAGGAAGAAAACTTGTCAGATCTAAATGGTTCTACAGAACTAAGTATGCACCAGATGGAAGTGTTGAAAGACACAAGGCCCTGATATTTTCCAAAGGGTTCTCTCAAGTTGAAGGAATTGAATATAATGAATCCTTTTCCCTTATAGCCGAAATGAATTCCACCCCCTTTGCTCTAGCGCTTGCAACCTCACATAAATGGGTGGTTCATCATATGGATGTCAAATCCACCTTATTGCATGGGGATTTTCAAGAATAAATCTACATGGAACTAGCTCTTGTCTATGTCAAGAATGACTCTAGCCTTGTTTGTCACCTTAAGAAATCTCTTTATGGTCTTAACCAAGCTCCCCGATCTTGGTATGCCAAAATGGACAAATTTCTTCTTGAAACCTACTTTTTTGTATGCCATTCTAATCCTATTTTCTATACCAAGAAATTAGGAAGATATCTCATAATCCTTGTTCTTTATGTTGATGATATTATCCTCACTCATAGTGACCCTAAACTTTTAAACCATGTGAAAATCAGCCTTAAGAAGAAATTTGAAATGACCCAATTAGGCAATTTGCACTATTTCCTTGGCCTTGAAGTATTGTAAACCAAGGAAGGAATATTTATTTCCCAGTCTAAGTATTCTTGTGACATTCTTTGTCGATTTCACATGGATGATTCTAAACCAACCCCTTCTCCCTTCTAGTCTAGAGTCAAACTTGCTTTCACTTGTACTTCTCCTGAATTCGATGCCACTTTGTACCATTGGTTAGTTGGTATCCTTTTATATTTGACTCATAACCATCCTAATATTTCATTTTCTATTGGTCTTGTTTCTCAAAATATGCAAACACCCCATGAAATACATTAGAGAGCAGCTAAAAAGACACTTTGATATGTTCAAGGTACAATTTAGTTCGAGATGCATTATAGTTCAAGGGAGATTCCTTTGTTGGTTGGTTTCATTGATTCAGATTTGGCCAATGACCCTGATGATCAAAAGTCTACTATAGGTTATGTTTTCAGTCTTAGTTCAAGACTTGTCACTTGGGCTTGTAAGAAACAACAAGATATTTCTCTTTATTTAAAAGAAATAGAGTACCGAGCATATATTAATGCAAGTCAATAAGCCTCATGGCTTCAACATATCCTTTCATAGTTTGGATTCCAGTATCAACATCCTACCACCCTCTAGTGAGACCATCAAAGTTCCATCAAGCTCGATATATATCCATTTCAACATCAGTGAAGAAAACATATCGAGCTACACATGCACTTCATTAGAAATGTAATTCATGATCAAGTTATTGAAGTGCTCTTTTTCCCTACATAAGATAAAATTGCAGACATTTTCACAAAGTCTCTCACATAAGCGATTTTTTCCAAAATTTTATCTATGTTAGGAGTTCACGAAGTTTCCATTAAGGGGGGATAGGCTCTAATGCCTCCTTCCTTCTCATATTGTGTCACCTTTGTAAATCCTTCAATCCTATCCCAAGTTGTTCTTAAGGGGGGATGTTAGGATATTTATAAAATTAGGATTTAGTTAATATCAACTTGGTCCAATGTGTCGTTAGGAAAAGGTGTTTTTCTTTATTATACATTTGTAGTTAGGTAATCTGATGGTCATGATATGTTCCTGACAGAGAGTGATACGATGACTCGTATTCTCTTTGATCTTAATGAATACATTGATCCATGGATTAACACTTGATTGGTTCATGATTTATATTTAAAGAGCATGGAGGGTCATTTGCTAATGATTTATTGTGAAAAACTCCCTTGTAAATCTCTCTGTAATATTTTATTTTTCATTAATAAATTTCTCCCAGTCTACATGTTTTCTAGGGATGTGGATATTTCTCCACAAGGGTTTTACCATGTAAAAAACATCAATGTGTTTATATTTGATCTGGTTGTGTGAGTGGTTATTAAAGGTTTTCGTCCTATGTTGGAATACCTGTGTTGTCAAACACTAGGCAATGTGGGAGAAAAAGTTTGAAATATTTTTTTCCCAATTATGTGACTACTTCCTTGTAGCTCTGCAAAAACTAATATTTTATAAGGAATGCCCTAGAATTAACAAGGAAGCAATGAGATTGATTAAAATTAATTGGATTTAGTATACACATGAAGATCACACTTAATTGAAGATTCACGAGGTGACTTCTTCTCCACACCTTTTGCCAAAATTTGTGCCAAATAGTCTAATATTAGGTCAAATTATCTATCAAGCAAATTTACAAGGATTCAATGCTTCATTGGAAAATAATGCAAAAAAGAAAACTTCCATCCCTTAAAGTATGTACATTGGACACTATGGTTTGCTATTCCAAACTAACAAGGAAAGAAGCTAATTCCATGTTGGAATACAGGTTTCCATAGGGTTAGCTCACGAGGCATGACCCCTTGGGCCTAGTGGCCAAACACAATGGAATGCCTTCCATGACATTGTGTTATGCACATAAATAATGGATCCATGAATTACCCTATGAAAATGATACAACATGGGAAGAAGTTTAGTTGTGAATTAAATGAAAAAATTTCACTTGTACTTATGACATGTCTTCTAATGAATAAATGGAAAGTATTAAGTAGAATATAGATGAAGCATAAAGACTGCTTAAGAATGAGGAAAAGGAAAAAATAAAGGCTGAAGAAGAGAGGATCAAACAAGAGGAATAATTGGGGATTAAAGCTTAATAAGAAAGGATAAGGACATATAAATATGAGAGGTTATTAGCTGAAGCTAAGAAGGATAAGGATCTTGAAAACAAATTACAAGCTAAAGTAGATAGAATTAGGAAAGAAGAAAAGCCTAAGGAAAAACAAGAAGCTAAAAAACAAGAAAAGGAAAGGGCCAGAAAGGATGTGGAAGCTAAAAGAATGCAGAGCATGATAGACTTGATCAAGTGAAAAAATATTTAGATAAAGATTAAGGAAATCATACAAAGAATAAAAAAACTTCACAAGAAAAACAACCCCTTGATCAAACTTAGGAGAAACAAATGCATCAAACCAACCTACCTCCCAACAACTTTATAGATCTGACAATGTGAGACTTGGTAATTCCAAAACAAAGTACATATAATGGAATTTAGGTTGAAATGAAATAAGTCATCACATCCAATAGCATGGAGAATATACTATCTTAGGGTGACTAGCATATACTAGATCCATTAGAGGAAGTGGTTGAACTTAAGCTCATTGATTATAATAAAAGAAGGAAAGCCATAGTTAAGGAAACACATGTTGTTCCTGAGATTGATTCTAAGGCTCAAAGAATAATGTCAGGCATCAAAGGTTTTAAATGAAATGTTTTTATGAGTGCTTTTTCTACCTTCAGTTTTCTGAGAAATAATATTTAAATGAAATTAATGATAAGACAATACATAAGCTGTATCTCGTTATCTGAGTCACAATTACAATGTCAAATGATGTAGAAATATTTACAAAACTGTTAAACACAGTCACGTATCAATTACATATATGTCTCACCTTGTTTGCAGTATAAGAAAAGTAGAAGATGCACCCTTGAACAAGATATAAAGATGCATTAATTCACATAGACCACAGGTCTTGTTTTACTCATAGTAATAACAGAGGAAAATATGTTACTAAATGAACTACGGATATAATATGATCGTAGTAGATGTAGTACTAAATTGTAATCAATCACTCTTCAAGAATCGTAGAAAGAAATTTAGAGAAATGGAAACACAAAAGAACACATAACTCAAATTGAACGAAACTTTAATACTCAAAAAGAGTTTCTCTTTTACATTAGACAAGAAGCAACACTGAATAGATCTAAAATCTATGTATTTATACAAAATCTGTCACAACTGAAAACCATTGGACTTTCCACAATATTTGACTAAAAATAGAATACATCTGAATAAAATAACAACATTCAAATATTGTTGAGTTTTGATGGCTCTTCCTCAACCTCTTCATATGTTGATAGGTGCACTCACTTTCCTTTGATCTTTGAGTTGGGTACACATGTCCATTAGGGCCATCACAATCATTCGGCTTACTATCTTTTCCCTTTGATCTCATTGCTATCTATCCCTTCGGGTACGTTCACTGGGATAAGGAATTGCAGTTGAAGACACGGGGGGAATAATTATATGAATAGCTCAGTGTTGGATCGTTAAGGGATGGCTATCGGTTACAAGGAAGGGTAACTATTCATGAAATGAATGATGGGGGAACACGTGTTCGATAAGGAGTTGGGATGCATGAATGCAGGTAGTAGGGATAGGAAGGGTAAGTGATGGTTGGAGGGTGAAAGGTAGAGTGGGCGGAGAAGGTGGAAGCTTTGCATGCTTTATCATTTTCTCCTAGATACACTCGCTTTTCCCTATTCAATGCATTGGGTGAACTTGTCCATTAATGCTAGTAGGAATCTTGAAGGTTCAATCCTTTCATTTAGTTCAAAAGAAAACATCTTCTTCTGTATTTGTGGTAGCTTCTCCTGGATATTGTTCACCTCTTGGAATGTAACCTGAAACTGTGAACTTGGATTAACCAACCATTCATTTATTTTAAGTAGATCAATTTGTCTCATCTCTTGGATGGCTACCTAAGTGTTTTCCTTTTCCAAATTATCAGATAACATCTTAGCCTAGTTGAAGGTGTAACCCTCGTCTACCTCATTCATGATGGCTACCCACTCAACTGAGAAATGTGTGGGATTATTCTTTCCAAACAGGCAACAAAGCATCATGGTTACATACAACATATGAGCCTATAGAGACGTCGTGGCATACATACCATGAGTGTTGGATCTGAATTTCTCTGGGTGCCCCCACCAGGTATTGACTATGCCATGACCATTTCTAGCGTATTGGGTGCATTCATTTCTCTCAAACTCTAGACGAAATGTGACATTGTAAGTGTATTTAGGAGTAGGGAAAATCTTGTACATTACTTGTAGGTGATCTGGTCGGAAAGAGCCGACGACGACCTTTTGGTGGTTGATGATGCTCTTGGTTTGAATGTCAACATGTTCCAAAGCCCAACTTATCATATCATTGTAGGGTATGATTATTGGTTGTGCAACGATCTTATGTAGCTCCGACTGTGCTACATGTCTAAGATTAGATGTAAAGGAGTCATCGTCTTCTTCAGTGGCGTTGTCTGGACAATTAATGATTTCATGATCCAAGACATCAAAAACTTGTGTCCAAGTTTTAATGGCATCCACAACTCACAGAGTTGTGTCTGATAGAACATCTGTGTTCAGATTTGAATCATCACCTGATGCATCGAGATTCTTTACATATTTTCATGGTGCCATAGTTTTCAAGGTAATAAAATTAGTCTACCCGCAACAAGAGGAGTCTGTAATCTCTCCACTGAATAAGAAAATACTAATTGAAAATGGTAGAAACGATTTTGAAATTCGAAGTGCTTTATTCGAAAAGTCTAAAGATCTTCGTATATCTCCACTGACTAAGAATTTATTAAAATTAATGGAATTCATTACCTAGTGATTCACAATCCTTATTTGAAATCATTATCCTTAATCAATCATAAATGTCATTAATACTTCGACGGTTCACATTCGGGAGTTTTGGATGTGACAGTGTGGAAATCTCCCGGAATCCAAAATCGTGGAGGAGTTAATCTCTGATTAATCACTTTTAAGTCTTAATTAATAATGTTTTAAAAAGTCGTATCAAGTTTAAGTATATCGAGAGTTCATAATTCATAAGTTTCAAATATAGCGCAAGAGAAATTTTCTGAAAATCAAAACTACAGAGTGATTAATTAAAACTTAATTATGACTCATTAAAGGCGTTAACTGTTTAATTAATTCCTTGAAAACCATTTTTACTTTTTGTAATCACTTTACTTTAACGCTTTGATAATTCAGGGATTGTGAAATAAAACAATTCTGAAGAGCAATCTCTCGGAATGACATGGCGGAGATGACTTCATCATGATGACATGTCGAGAAAAGAGAGGTGCCACGTGTCACTTGAAAATGTGTGAATCATCTGACGTAAATGTAAAAAATGAGTGCCACGTTTCAAATCAAGGAAATATTTTAAAAGGACATGTGTCCTATGACTCGTGTCCTCAAGTTCTTTTGGGAAATTCACGAGTGGATATCTTCGAGTTTCAGAGTTTCGAGGTTTTCATGGTTTGGGTTTGCTGGAATACCCAAAGCGCAGAGTTGCGAAGCGACTGTTAAAGGATTTCTTTTAAAACTTGGGCAACTTCAAACTCCAGAGACCATTAGGGTTGTTCAATCAATTTAGAGTAACTCATCGACGATGGGTATTGTGAGCGCCCTGTTGAAAAATAACAACCAATGGATTTATTTAAGATTGAAAGGCAATTATCTAAGTTTTTTACTTTTCTGTGTAAGATTTTTGTTTCTAAGGGGCAAATTCTAAAGTTTAAACGTTCAAAATTATACACATTCCAACATAGGCTCCATTTGGGGATTGCGGCTCCCTGTGAGGCGCGAAAGAACAATATACCGAGTGCCTTTATTGGGTAAATGGAGTCATTATTTATTTTTGAAAAACATTTTAAGAATTAATCATACATAGAAAAACAAACTCAACCGAATCTCAAAAAACCTTCAAAACATACTTAATGACTTATCTCATGTTAGGATATTTAAAATTTCCCTTTCCTAAAACTGATTTTATAATTGTTTAAGATAATCAAAATAATTTTAACTAGAATATTAGGCTTCAACCGACTTTGTTTGCTTCAAGGTTAAGCAGATGTAACAATTTATTTAGGGAATCCCCAGTTGGCTCAGGATGTAAATATCATCGGAAAGAGAACTAGATGACATAATATGATATATGGATATGTATGAAAACCTTACAAATATCATAGATATTGCTTCACTGCCAGCAAGCTTGTTCAGTACCCCGGTGAATTTATCTACTTCTCCCATTGAATTTCCTTTCACCACTTCAATTAACACTTTTGCATTTCGCTGAGATGAGGGCAATCAATATATGAATTTCCTTTCATCATCTCTTTTGGACAAGATGGGGACAATCAAATTATGAATTTCCTTTCATCATCTGTCTTATATTTTAGTATTTTGATGTGGGGGTAATCAATTTGTATGCAACATACAAGGGATGATATCTATTTAAAATCTTTGAAAAGAAGGTTTGTCAACAATTTTTAAGAGTACTCTGAAACTAACTTTCTTCCAATTTTCAATACACCTTCGCCTATAGGAAATTTTTTATGGGGATCTTAATCTTTCAGGGATAAACCTTGAGCGAATTAGTCATTTTAAAGTCCGATAGAAGAGATAAAGTTACCAGGATTAGCCTAGACATACTTTTTTCGATTAAAATCAAAGGAACATAAAGATTTTCTCCTAATCTCATTTTGAAGATATGTTTTTAAGTTCTTAGAGTCGAGGTGAGTTTCTTTCTCTCTATGAAGACTAAGGAAGGATAAATAAAATCTGAAGTGAATAAGATCTTGGGATAGGCAAGATAACTAAATCGAGGAATCAGAGGATCTGACACAAAATATCCTAATCCCACACGGGTTTGTGTCTTTAGTTCAGACTTCTTTCGAGTTTTATTTTATTTTTATTTCAGAGATGGATTTAGAATTTATCAGTATGATATTTTAAGTTGTAATTTTATACCTCTATTCTTTTTAGGTCGGGTGATAGTATTATTATGAGTGAAACTTCCTTGACATTCATTTCAAAAGAATTTTCTTAAAGTTTTATTTGAACTAGAAGGGTAGGAACTCATACCTCATATTCCTTTTGAACTTTCGATAAGGAAGATCATTAATTTATCACCTGTTTTGAGAGAGATCAAATGTTTGAAAAACGAGCGTCGAATTTTTCTAAAGCCTCATCTCCTGTTCAACAAGATATATTTTGAAAAGGAATAAAGTGAAAAATGTCAGAAAGTCCTCTAGAATAGAGATGATATGTAATACAAATGTTTTTATTTTTCATTTCAATGATGTCAAGGGATCATAAATTTATTGAAAATATTTACAACAAATGATCAAATGACTCAAATAATTTACAAAAAGAAAAGAAAAATTGAAAATTAAGATAGCCAATGTCAATCCAATCTGATATTTACAATGGAAATCCGAAATGTGACTACTGCATGAAATGTTTTAAATAATGACCATTGATAGGAGGATTAAGAATTTATCCATCAAGATTTTCTAGTGAGAATGAGTTTTTTCCCTCAGCAACTGCAACTTTGAAAGGTACAAACCAGAGATGATCAAATTTTCCATGTTTCCATGCATCTTCCTTTCTAGCCTCCCATTTTAAAACTAAATCTCCAGGAAGAAACTCCCTGTCTTTGTTTTTTTTATCGAAAAGGGCTTTCATATTATCTTGGTACTTTTGAATCTTATCATCTACTTCCACTCTGTTCTGTTGAACTTTGATGATTTGATTCATTCTTCTCATAACATCGTTTGGCTCTTCGTTTTCATCCTACCAGAGTTTCATCATGGGAAGAGCAAGGTTGATAGGAAGGATAATGTCAGTACCATAAACCAATTGGAAATGAGACATACCTATGGATTTCTTGGTGTTGTTTTGGTTTTCCCATAAGGCATACTTTAAGTGGATATGCCAAGATGTTTTTTTTTATTTTTTGTCAATTTTTTTTTGATTATAGTAATCAAGATCTTATTAGATGATTCGTCCAACCCATTTCCTCGAGGATAATAAGGTGTAGAATGAACTAAAATAATATTATATTTCTGACATAAATTGATCATTTTCATATATTTAAAAGCCCGCACATTATCAATACCTATCTTTCTAGGACAACCAAATCTTGCTAGGATTTTTTCTTCCAAAAAGTTTATTACTACCGAATCTGTAGCATTCCGAGTTAGAATAGCTTCAACCCATTTCATAAAGCAATCGATAGTGGTTAGAATCCATCTATGTTGAGGACTTGATTGCGGATGAATTTCTCCAATGAAGTCTAGGCCCCATTGTTGGAAAGGAGCTTCAAATTTTACTGGAATTAAAGGTAAGGCAAGGAGATTTTTCTTACCAACGAACAGTTGGCATGAATTTCAAGCTGTGACCCTTGCATTCACATCAGTAAATAACATTGGCCAATAATATCCTGCCCTTAAAATATTGTAAGCTTTTGCTCTCCAGGCATGATGTCCTCTGAATACTCCTTCATGAAATTCGTCAATGACACCTTCTATTTCTAATCCTATCAGGCAACATAACAAGAAACCTAAAGGGTCTTTCCAGTATATATTGCCATCAACAATGAAATAATTAATTTCATGTAACTTTAAATTTCTTGATTTATAAGGAGTGATGTCATTTGGGCATTCAAGAGTAAGGAGGTATGTAATAAGATCACGATACCAGGAAGAGGAAGAAAACTTATCTTCAATCTGAATCATAGGTGCTTGATCGTCAATTTCCTCTACATCCAGGAGAGAATCATGTGATTAGAAGTTATTTATTCCAAGCGATTTGAAATTTGATTTAGCTAACAGTCTTTCCAGAACTTGACCTTTCACTAGCTTGGTTGGTTTCACTTCTAAATCAAACTCTTGAATTTTAGCCAACCCTCTACCTCTCCTTCCATCACTATCTGGATGAAATAAGATGTCTTTAATTGCATTTGTTGGCACATAAGCAATTATTTTGGAGTTTAATAGACATGTTCTGAAATCCTTGAGAGCCTTCACCATTGCATACGTTTTTTTTTCGAGAATATCATATCTTAGCTCTACATCTTTGAGGCTTTTGCTGAAAAAGGCTATTGGCTGTTTGAATCCTTTTTCATTCTTTTGAAGGAGCACTGCTGCAACAATATGTTCAGAAGTGAAAGAGAATATTAAGAATTCCTTTGTATAGTCTAGACTTACTATTAATAGTGATTCCCTTATAAATTTCTTAACATGCTTGAAAGACGCTTTGGCTTCTGAAGTCCATTTAACTCCATTGTCCTTTTTTAGCATATTTGTAATCATTTCGATTATTTCAGAAAAGTTAGGAATAAATATTCTCAAAAAATTGATCTTACCTAAAAAGGATTGAATCTCTTTTCTATTTCTAGGAATATTAATTAGGTCAATAGCCTCAACTCGCTTAGGATCAACCTTGATTCCATATTTTGAAAATATATGACCTAAAAGTTTACCTTCTTGCATAGCGAAGTGTGATTTTTTAGGGTTAAGAGACAAACCAAATTTTCTGCATTTCTCAAAAGTCTGTCTGAGATTCATAAAATGTTTTGCATCAGAATTGGAAAAAATTGTCATATCGTCTAGATAAATAACAACAAATTTGTCCCTCTCACCGATGAACATGATATCCATTTCTCTCTGGAAAGTTGCGCCTGCATTCATCAAACCAAAAGACATTTTATCATACATAAAAGTTCCCCATGGAGTAGTAAACACAATATTTTCTCTATCATATTCATGAACATTGATATGATTATATCCTGAGAAACCATCAATCATAGAAATTCTGTTAGCCCCTACTACCTTCTCTAAAACATGTTCCATCTTTGGGAGCAAGTAGTTATCTTTAAGAGATGACCGATTTAAGTTTCTAAAATCAACACAGAGTCTTATTTCACCATTCTTTTTTCTGACAGGGACCAAATTGGCCACCCATTCAAAGTATCTGAGGGGAACGATGATTTTTGCATCAAGGAGCTTTTTAACCTCCCTTTCTATTACTAGAATAAGAATTGGTTTTATCTTTCTAATCTTCTTCCTGAAAGGTTTAATACCATGTTTTAAGGGAATCTTGTGTTCAATAAAAGAAGTATCATAAGTTTTCAGATCATCATAAGACCATGCAAAAACATCTTTATACTGTTTAAGTAACTCAGTGTATTTACTCTTTATTTGGGACGAAAGGTATTTTGATATTTTGACCATTTTGGGATCTTCATTAGTCCCTACATTACAGTCTTCAACTTCTTCGTGTTGAGGTTGCAAGGTAGAATTTAAAGGTATATCATCCTGGTCAAACAACCTTTCTAAGGGGATCATGCCTCTGGGAATTTGATTGATTTTAAGTAAGAGCATGCAGTGATTGCAATTTTGTCTTGGAACTTCTCCGGGTTCTCTCCTTATTTCATACTACAAGTAGGATCATTCTTATTTTCTTGATCTATGTGGGTCTCAGAAAACTCATCAACCATTTCCAGGAACTATTTGATTTGTTCGTTGTCTTCAAATACTTTCTAGTGCTGAACGCTGTTCAGAATCGAAGGTTTATGGATCATCTTGATGTGATATTTAAGTTTCAAAATAGTAGGTGGTATGAAAGTCGCAACATCTTTGGCCAAAGAATCAACTTACTGATTTTTCATTCTGGGGATAGAGTGAATATTAAAGGACGAGAATAAATTATCTATAAGATTCCAGTCACAATTTCTATACGATCTCAATCTCGGATGCTTAGCTTGATATTTCTATTTTATTTGTTTTACACTGAGCTCAACATCACCATAAACTATCAAATGTTCTATTTTTAACTTTCTTGCAACTTATAATCCTAAGATTAAAGCTTCATATTCACAGACATTATTGGTATAATCGATCTCCCATTGTAATCTATAAGAGAAAGGAATAACATACTCATCACCTGGTGCCATGAATAAAAATCCATCTCCTTCTCCTTCAGAGGATGAAGCACCATCGAAGAACATTTTCCACATCCCTTCTCTAACATTTATATTTTTCTTTGAAATTTCTATTTTATGATTTTCTTCTTCTATACATTATTCAAAATCGCCATCTATGGATAATATACAATTGCCTAAATCTTGATCAACAACATATAATGGGTATTTGTTGGGGTTTTGTGGGTCACTTACAATATACGCTAGTCTAGTTTCTCTGTACAGTCGAGTAAATTGTCCACCAAAAATTGGAATTGTAGCATAGGTCATGTCTAGCTGAACCGATCCTCCTAGCTTGGCACCCCAAGATCTGGATAGAATCATACCATACTTGGCAAAGACATCAACAAAAACCACATCCATAAGGATACTTTTCACAGGAACCCGAGCAAGGTTCACAACTAGATCTTTAATCATACCCAGACACTTGAAATTTCTAGAATCAAACGAGTATAAATCTTGATAAGGTCTAGTGATTTCAAGGCCTATTTTTTCCATGATAATATTAGGCATTAAATTATGCGAGGCTCCTGAGTCTAACATGAAATTGTGAAGTAAATGATCGTGCACTGTCAATTTAATATAGATCGGAGCAACATAATCTTTACTGCTTTTAATATGTGGTCTGAACATGATTGTAGTTTTTTCATCTTGCAAATTGATAACGTCATCTTGACATTTAGCATCAATTTTTTTTATTGCTTTAGTGATTTGTTTTTTATAGATCGGGTTCCTATCAATTTCAACCAGAGGCATCAAAATCTTAATTTTATTAAGTTCATTATCTAAATTGAAAGTCCTGATTAGTTTTTCAATTTCCCTGGTATGAAGCCCAACCTCTGTATTTTCTGGCTTCTTAGTTTGTACTGCTTTCGTCTCAACCTGCTTTATTTGGGTAGCTTGTGTCTCATTTGACGGTTTAGTAACTGCTTCCTCATTTTCTTTGTTTCGTGATAAAATATTTTTCGATGCAATATTTGTAGAATTTTTTTCTCTTGGCCTCAAATCATATTTATGTTGAAGCTCAACCATTATTGAGTCAGCGAGACATTTGTATGTAGATTCCCCCATATTGTTGATGTTTTCATCATTATTAAACATAGATTCCAGGTCTAATGATTTCTCATAATTCTTCTTGGTCAGGTGAGGCTCAAGATCGTCATCGCTGAGGTTGTTTAGATCTTCCTCTAATTCCTCATAATCTTGCACTTCATCTCTCTACATGAAATTCTTAGTTTTAAACAGAGCTTGAATATTTTGATCCTAATTTTTTATTTGTCTTTGTTGTATCCGAGGATTAGGGTTTCTCCTAAATTGATTCCTAATGTATGGATCAAGTTTGGCTTGCTCTATTTCCATCCTGGAAATCTTGTTTGATAAATCTTTAATAATTTTGGCCATCTCATCCATTTTTTCCTCTGCAGACTTTCCAGATCCAGAGGGTCCTACATGTTATTTAAAATGTCTGGGTTCTCTAGCTCCCATCTCAACCTTAGTTTTCAACTTCCCAGATGCCATCATATTGGAATCAATTTCTATAGCATCATCTTTCATCCTCGCTAAATAAGTGGATCTTATTTCTCTCAAAAGTAACGCAAAGTCAGAATCAAAAGCCCCTGCAAAAGTGACTTTTGCAGCTGGTTGAGAAGGTTTAACTTCGGCTGGGATTTTGTGATAAAGATTATTAAATCTTTGGGTAAACTCTAGGACCGATTCAAAAGATTTCTTTCTCAAGGCTCCGAATTAGGTTAGGTAATATAGATGGTATTTTTTCTCACCCCACTGCCTTAGGAAGGAGGTTTCCAGATCATTATATGATCATATAGAACCTACTGGAAGTCCTCTGAACCAAGTTCTTACCTATGCTTTGAAATTATGAACTAACAATATTGTGTAAAATTCCTCGTGCTCGATGCCAAGGATATCAACAAATTGATCAAAAAAGTTTATATGTTCTATCGCTGTTAAATACCCTTCTCCCATGAATTTAGAGAGGCTCTTCTTGTAATTTTCAGGTAAATCATGTAGGACAACATGAAGAACTAAGGGAGCATACCTAGCGACGACATTGGAAAATATCCTAGGGGGTTGAGATTTTCCACCAGCCCCTGTACCTCCGGTTCCTCCAACACCAACACCTCCATCACCAACCATTGAAAGCCTAGGAGACAAAACTTGAGGTCTAAATAAGATATTTTCAAAAACTTCAAAAGACTGATCTACTGATCTTTCGACTACTTCGGGATGTTGTGATTGAAGTTCAGAAAAGTGATCATGATAAGATGGAAGATCTAGATGAGGGGGGAAATGAAAACTTGAGCTTGGCTCCTTAGGTTTATCTGATGTATAGATAGGAGAAGCAATAGGGGATGAATCTGGGTAGGAAAAATAATCTTCAGGATTTTAGGAAACATAAAATTTTACTTCGGGAAGGGGAAGAATCGAATGAGTATTAATGATAGTGGGTATTGAAATGGATCCTTTGTTCTCACTGGTAAACATATTTATCAAAGAAATAGGGATGGTCTGGTCAATCTCAAATTTTACTTCAGAAACAAATACCTCTGGAGTTTCAAGTTTAACTTCGGGTTTACTTGTTGATGCTTCTGGAAAATGAACTTGCTTAACATTTTCTTTAAGAGCTTGTTCTTCAGTGGGAATATTAACACTAACTTGCATAATTCTAGGTTGATGAACCTTACTTGCTGATGCAGAAGTTTGTCTCAGATATACCTTTGGTTTCAACAATTTTTCAGGATCCGAAACTGGCGTAGTATGCTTTTCGTTTGGGTTTTTCCTGGTATTATTTTGACCGAATGCCAGTTTTTTCTATGGTGGAGTCACCAAGTGAAATATCAAGTAAGCCTTATTCACGTATTCAATCTTTGTTCACCATCAAAGACCAAAATTTACCTTGTCGTTCTCCTAGGGGAAAATGATTTTGTTTCTTTGTCCCCGACAGTGGTGCCAAAAATATGTTGTTCCTGAGATTGATTCTAAGGCTCAAAGAATAATGTTAGGCATCAAAGGTTTTAAATGAAATGTTTTTATGGGTGTTTTTTATACCTTTAGTTTTATGAGAAATAATCTTTAAATGAAATTAATGATAAGAAAGTAGAGAGGCTGTATCTCATTATTTGAGCCGCAATTATAATGTCAAATGATGTAGAAAGATTTACAAAATTGTTAAACAAATTCAGGTATCAATTATAGATAAGTCTCACCTTGTTTGCAGTAGAAGAAAATTAGAATATGTACCCTTGAACATGATATAAGGATGCAGTAATTCACATAGACCATAGGTCTTGTTTTACTCACAGTAATAACAGAGGAAAAGTTGTTACTGAATGAACTGCTGATATAATATGATTACAGTAGATCTAATACTAAATTGCAATCAATCATTCTTCAAGAATTACAGAAAGAAATTCAGAGAAATGGAAACACATAAGAACACATAACTCAACTTGAATGAAACTTAGAATCTCTATCTGCACTTGTATTAATACTCAAAAAGGGTTTCTCTTTTACATTCGGCAAGAAGCAACACTGAATAGATCTAAAATCTATGTATTTATACAAAATTTGTCACAACGTAAAAACCTTGGACTTTCCATAATATTTGACTAAAAATAGAATACATCCGAATAAAATAACATCATGCAAATATTGTTGAGTTTTGATGGCGCTTCCTCAGTCTCTTTGTTTGCTTATAGATGTGCTCACTTTACTTTGATCTTTGAGTCGAGTACACATGTTCATTAGGGCCATCACAATCATTCATCTTACTGTATTTTCCCTTTGATATTGTTTCCATATATCCCTTCAGGTGCGTTCACTGGGATAAGGAATTGCAGTTGAAGACATGGGGGGAATAATTAGATGAATAGCTCAACATTGGATCATTAAGGGATGGATATAGGTTACAAGGAAGGATAATTATTCACGAAAATAATGATGGGGAACAAGTGTCCGATAAGGAGGTGGGATGCATGAATGCAGGCAGTAGGAATAGGAAAGGTAAGTGGTGATTGGAGGGTGAAAGGTAGAGTGGGTGGAGAAGGTGGACGATGTGCATGATTTCTCATTTTATCCTATCTACACTCGCTTTTCCCTGTTCGATGCATTGGGTGCACCTATCCATTAATGCTACCACAAATCTTGAAGGTTCAATCCTTTCATTTAGTTCAAAAGAAAACATCTTCTTCTTTATTTGTGGCAGCTTCTCCTGGATCTTGTTCACCTCTTGGACTGTAACCTGAAATTGTGAACTTGGATTAACCAACCATTCATTGATTTTAAGTATATCAATCTGGCTCATCTCTTGGATGGATGTCTGAGTGTTTTTCTTGGCCAAATTATCAGATAGCATCTTGACCCAGTTGAAGGTGTAACCCTCAACTACCTCATTCATGATGGCTACCCACTCAATTGAGAAATGTGTGGGATTCTTCTTTCCAAAAAGGTGACAGAGAATCATGGCTACATACAACATATGAGCGTCTAAAGATGTCGTGGCATACATACCATGAGCATAGACTCTGAATTTCTCTAGGTTCCCCCACCAGGTCTTGACTATGTCATGACCATTTCTAGTGTATTGGGTGCATTCCTTTCTCTCAAACTCTAGAAGAAATGCGGCATTGTAAATGTATTTAGGAGTAGGGGAAAGATTGTACATTACTTGTAGGTGCTTTGGTCAGAAATATTCGACGATGACTTGCTGGTGGTTGATGATGCTCCTAGTTTGAATGTCGACATGTTCCAAAGCCCAACTTATCATATTGTTGTAGGGTATGATTCTTGGTCGTGCAATGATCTTATGCAACTCTGACTGTGCTACATGTCTAAGATTAGATGTAAAGGAGTTGTTGTCTTCTTTAGTGGAGTCATCTAGAAAATTAATGATTTCATGCTCCAAGACATCAAAAACCTACCTCCAAGTTTTAATGGCGTCCACAACTTGCAGAGTTGTGTCTAATAGAAAATCTGCGTTCAAATTTGAATCATCACCCGATGCGTCGAGCTTCTTTGAAAATTTTCGTGGTGCCATAGTTTTCAAGGGAATATAATTAGTCTACCTACAACAAGAGGAGTTTGTAAGCTCTTCACTGAATAAGAAAATTCTAATTGCAAATAGTAGAAATGATTTTGAAATTTGAAGTGCTTTATTCGAAAAGTCTAAAGATCTTCGTATAGCTCCACTGACGAAGAATTTATTAAGCTTAATGGAATTCATTACCTGGTGATTCAAAATCCTTATTTGAAATCATTATCCACAATCAATCATAAATGTCATTAATACTTCGATGGTTTGCGTTCGGGAGTTTTGGATGTGACAATGTGGAAATCTCTCGGAATCCAAAATCACGGAGGAGTTAATCTCTGAGTAATCACTTTTAAGTCTTAATTAATCATGTTTTAAAATGCTGTATCAACTTTTAGTATATCAGGAGTTCAAAATTCGTAATTTTCAAATATAGCACAAGAGATTTTTTTCAAAAACTAAAACTGTGGAGTGATTAATTAACACTTAATTATGACTCATTAAAGGCGTTAACCATTTAATTAATTCCTTGAAAACCCTTTTTACTTTTTGTAATCACTTACTTTGACGCTATGATAATCCAGGGATTGTGAAATCAAAAACTTTCGAAGAGAAATCTCTTGGACTGACGTGGCGGAGATGACATCATTATGATGACTTATAGAGAAAAGAGAGGTGCCACGTGTCACTTGAAAATGTGCGAATCATTCGACGTAAATGCCAAAAAATGAGTGCCACATGTCAACTCAAGGAAATATTTTAAAAGGATATGTGTCCTATGACTCATGTCCTCAAGTTATTTAGGAAAATTCAAGAGTGGCTATCTTCGAGTTTCATAGTTTTGGGGTTTTTGTGGTTTGGGTTTGCTAGAATACTCGAAGCGTAGAGTTGCAAAGCGACCGTTAAAGGATTTCTTTTAAAACTCAGGCGACTTCAAACTCCGGAGACCATTAGGGTTGTTCGATCAATTTAGAGTAACTCATCGACGATGGGTATTGTGAGCGCCCTGTTGAAAAATAACAACCAATGGATTTATTTAAGATTGAAAGGCAATTATCTAAGTTTTTTACTTTTCTGGGTAAGATTTTTGTTTCTAAGGGGAAAAGTCTAAAGTTTAAACGTTCAAAATTATACGTGTTCCAACAACAAATAAGAGGAAGAATATTGATTTGGATAATACCACTCTTTCTACTAATAAAGATAAGGTTATTGACACTAAAAGGGCTAAACTAACAAATGTATTGCTTGTTGGATTGATTATTTCCCATGCAGCCATTGATAAAACTAGATCAGATTCAACACCATGGACTACTTTTCAATCTAATTCTTTGCATAATGTCTTGTAAGATGTTTTTGATTGTTAGCAAGTTATCTTGATGCAATTTATGAATATCTTTCAATATGTTTTCTTTCACAATTTTTTTATGCAATTGTTTGTGTAGTTTCAATTTTCAATTTCCTGGAAAGTTATATTATGTCAGTTCAATAGTTTTTGTATAATTGTTTATCAGGAATTGAATAATTAACTAGTTCTCTTTCCATTGTTCTTTTTAGTAAAATACTTTTCTCCATATTCTTAGTTAGATTTTTCTTTTCCTGGAAATTTTCGTTGTTAAAAAATGATTCCCTGTAGAATTATTTCTTAAGATTAAATGAGTTGTAGTTACCTTTCCACTGTTATAATGAAAGATAACTTTTAGATAGTTTGTCCCTTCTCTTTTGATAAATAGTAGTTTTAATTTTTTGGGTTGTCCATCTACATAAAGTTTTTAAAAGAAAATACATAATAAATATCCTTGAAAGGATGTTGGGCCATAAATCCCTTATACTGAGCGGGGGTGAATTAGTATAAGATTTTTTTTTCTTATTGAAACATTCATCAACCGTAAAAAAAATCACATATGAGATCTATTAACTTCAAAACACAAAACACAATATTTACATGGAAACCCTTTCAGGAGAAAACCACAAAACTTCTCTTTACAAATATTTTTAGATACCAACCTACTGTTACAAATATTTGTAGGTACCAACCTACTGGAGACACCAATCCCCACTAGTGCAAACCTTGGTAGGTGTTGACCTATATATAAGCTCATTTTTTTTTTTTCACTATTTCTGTTGTATCCATATTGCACCATGACTTAGCTATTTCTTAAGTTGAACTCAAATGGAGGGTTTGAGATTTGGTATCATAATTCTCATTCAACTCCACTCTTCTGCCATAATCAAAATGCACTTTATGTTCTGCAACCCTCATATTATTCTACACTTAGAATATTTTCAAAGTTTCTTAACACCACGGGTTCGTGGGTTGGCGGACTTGTGGGTTCATGTTTCCCCAATTCATTTTCTTTGTGTTCTATGAGTCCGTCTGATAGATCAACACTTAACTTATTTTCAATATCACTGTGGGTTAGTGGGTTGGTGGGTTCATATTTCTTCCCTCACCTCTTGATATCTACATCCGATCCTTTGCCGCAATTTCCCCAAGATTTATTTAATGCCAATTTTATGGAGGAAAAAATTTAATTATTTTTTGAAAAGGTCATTATTAATGACATACTTCTAAAGGTAATCCTTCATTCAATCCACATTAATTCTTCCATTGAAAAAGGAGCTGTGAGTTATATTATGAAAATGGGATTTACTTTGAAATTAACATTTCAAAGTGAATATACAAAATTCCGCCAACTTTCAAACAACATGGAAGTGAAAAGAAGAGAACACTTATGTGGGGATACTTTGAATTTATTCAGGTGAGAGGACCAAAGGTTCCAATGGTCAAGTTATTAATGGTATTATTTTTTTCTACCACTATCGGAAAGGAATGAAAATATAGCCTGGATGTCAGGCATTGCTTCAACATGGCGCGTACCATAGGTTTTTGACTCTAGGGAAATTGTTTCTTGGTGTGTCGATAAGTATGAAATAATAAAAGAGTGATTCAAATTCAAGGGGAATGTCCTATTTCCTTGTCGACGTCAGTTTTCATAAATATGTTAAATATTCTTGAGCCAACCATGAAATTCAAAGGGGAGGAAGCTAGACAATTCCTTAAGGAAAGAAATTCTGGACTTGAACTCTTACGGGAATACCTTGAAGACATTTCCACGATGCTGGAGGATTTATCGAATATTTAGGTTAGTTCACTTAAAAATCCTCACAATTAGAATATTTCAAGGAAAATAAAAGGTTCTACATGTATTCATACTTGATATTTGCTATCACCTATTGTCATGTTTTTAAAGGTCTGAGTATTGGAAAGAGGGTTGAATGTAAAATTGATCCAGTACCAATGTGGTACCAATACCTCTGGAGATAGAGGGTTACTTCTCATTTTTATGAATTTTATAATTGATTTGTTTATGTTTTCAAGAAACTCATATTTGGTCCAAAAACATCTATATTATCCTTGCACGTATCAAAATTCCTAGATAAAAAGGGGAGTTTCGAGAAAATGGAACATTATACTATGGTAAGAATATATTGTTCTCGTGAGAATCCCTTTTATCTTCCTTATTATATTTCAGGTAGAATGTTTGTTATAGATGTTTCTAGACAATACATATTCATGGTACATTTCTTCCATGGGAAAAGGAAAAAGTAGTTTATTCCAATGCCATGGAGAATTGGACAAATTTTATTAAGAGGTATTTATAAAATTGATGAATTTTAGTTTAATTGGATCAATACAACTTGAAATTTTCAAATGAAATCAAGGGTTTTGACCCAATTCATCTTTTCATGGACCACATGACGCCTGTTGGATATAATACTTCACTTTCTAATACATTTTTGTTTGAAGAAGAAGAGAGAGATAGTTAAGATCCACCAACACCAGTTGGTGAAAGGAAAACACAAGATATCGAAACTATTGTTAGTACTACAGATAAGCATAAACAAAGAGGAAAAGTGAAAAATGAAATAAGTACTCATTCACCAAGTGTATAAAAAAAAGCGGCCTACCAAAAGAAAGTTCTCAACTAGAAACACCATAACAAAATACATATTCTACCAATAATTCTAATGATGGGGGTGACCAAGATCCTCTGAAAGGAAGATTGGAGAGATCTCATAAACTTCAGGTCAAAAGAAAAAGGCAAGGTACTCAACATGAGGAGGAAAATATCATACCTAAAGGTGAAATCGAGCTTCAAGATATGGATCTAGATATTGATATTGAAGATATTGAGTTCACAGATGATGAACAAAGACTCCAGAAAAGCAGGGAAGTTGCAACTGAGATTTCAACTCAAGAACATACCTTTTCAGAAGATGAATATTTCACAGTATAAAATGCCCTGTTTTATAGAAGCTCTAAAAAATTGATTTTAGAGAAAATACATTCAAAGAATAAAATAAAATCTAAATCGAAATTTGATTTCGAAGGCATACCCCCTTCCATAATTGCCACAATTCACAAATCTACGGAAGATTCTCTAGAAGTGTCGGTGGATGACATGGAGGCAAAAAATATAATACTTAAGGAAAGAGTTAAGGAATTAGAAAAAACTCTAATTCCACCTGCTATATTTTCTACCCGAGTTTCAGCGGTCCAACTCTGGCAGAGTTTTGATAAAACCCCAGAATCGAGTTTAAAATTTAAGGGAACATCGCGTTTACTTGCTGCAATTATGAGATACATTGGAGAAAATATTAAAAAAATGATGTATCTCATTTTAGAGACATGGGATTTCACAAGTAGCTTTGTCTCCCTTGGTTCTAGAATTCATAATTTCAGAGAATATTTACAAGATGAATTAAGAAACGATGAAGGTTTTTATAAGGACGCAGTTAGTTTAAAGGTTTTAGGCATGACCGAGCTGAAAAGAAAAGAGGAATATTTTCCGTCCCCTACCCGCATGAAACAACTGGAGGTGTACTGGATGAAAATAATTAATACATTAAAGGAATTATTGGATGATCTGGATATACTAAGTGTTAAAAAGAGTGAATTTTATTCCAAGATAATGGGATTAGACCTTGCAGGAACTACTGGTGAATTAGAATATCCAAAACTTATTTCAAATAGAATTCTCTTTACAAGGAAACAATTTGAGGAACATGTAGAGATATTGAAAGGTATATTAACGGAGAAGTTCAATAGTATGACCGAGTACACAAATCAAGAAATTTAAAGTTGGCTCATGGAATATGTAAATAAAAATGAAGATATTTAAATCACATTGCAACAAATTTCGACTGATGATAGAGAATTTGAAAGTACAATGTTAGACATAAGGGTCAAACAAGAGGTAATTGCTGCTCCAATGTGTGAATATATTGAAAATTGGTTAAAGTTGGCCTTAAACAAGATTACTAAAGAAAATCAAATTAAAGAAGTTGGTACCAGTCAAGAAATTGTCACCAGAGAGAATATAAGAGCAACAAAGACCCAAAAATGAGCAAGAGATATTCCATCATAGTAAGTAAAAATTGATCACATCCCTCTCCCTTTCTCTTCCGCTTTCATAATTTTTTGAGTTATATTTTGTCTATCTCAAGGAGAATATAATCGATTTCTGATCGCTCCCTTCGTTCTCTTTTCAGGTCTTGCATTGTTCTTTACATGTTCCAACTTTGTTCCTTCTCTTTTCTTATTTATTTCTTTATTTTATGGTCCATGGGAGCCAATCCGAGTCCATCTTTGGAAAATCACCTTTATTTTCATAAGACTATTAAAGACTACTTTTATTTTTTGAGAAAAATCCAAATAACTACTTCGGGGTTAATTTTAATTGTATCTTTAAACTATGATCATTTGAGTATAAGATATTCGAAATTAACCTATCAAAGCCTATTTTGATTTTAAAGAAAAAACTCTTTTAAAGGCTTTTGCTATATGGTCCCCTAGTCATTCTTTCCTTGAATGTGATAAAAAATATTTGAAATTGTGATGGCTGTGAGATTCATATTATATTTTCTATAGTTATTTTCTTTGTATCATATTCATGAAAATTTATTATTTTATGAGTGAAGGTTCCTGGTCCATTTCTTAGGAATTCTTGATGCATGTATATTCTTTTCAATATTTCTATTTATTTGAATGATAAAGTTTTGGAGTTTTCTTTTTAGCACTCTCCCATTTTAATATTGTTGTCCCAATATATTCAAAGATAAATATTTAAATAATTCAAAAAGGATTACCACCTCTATAAAAAAAGGGGGGATATTTAATCCTCATGAGGTTGTTGTTTCTATCTTAACCAATTCAAACATCAACATTTTTGGCAACTCCATTGGGGAGAAAGAAACAAAGATGGTTTTAAACCAAAATTATTTATGACTCAACCTCAACCTAACCAACGCTAGTTGCAAGTTGGATTAGAAAATCAAACAAGTGTTTTGCATCAATTACATGATTTGGTGTTGATGACAACCCAAATTTGTGAAGATCTTGAAAGATTCCAGGAGACTCTTTCCCATGAGGAGGAAAGAGAAATTGCAAGAAGGAAGAGAAGACATGATAGAAATTGAAGCTGGAATCATACAAAGGACCAATAAAAAGGATTAAAAGTAAACTACTTCAAGAAACCAGAGAAAGTTCCACCACTAAAAAATAAAAAGATCCAATCATGGATGATAGAGAAGAAGGAAATGAAAACCATGAGAATCATGAAGAAAGGAAAAGAGTAAGGAAAATAATACCACCAAGATGGGTTAGAAATATCCCTCTAAATATTTTGGGAGAAAAACACCAATTTTCAACCGTCCCACAAGGATCATTTCCAACATTTCCGGGAGAGGGATTGGTTGATCCAAAGAAACACATGGAATTTTTTTTGAGCATATGAAAAATTCACTTGGTGGAACACGACGATGTAATGGTCAGATTGTTTCTTCAAGCATTGATAGGCCAAGCCTATGAATGATATATGTCCCTTCCTGTAAGATCAATTTCCACTTTTGATGATTTAGAGTCTATGTTTTAACCATGTATGCTCCATAAATATCATATCATACTCTACTCACACAATTCACCCAGATTCGTTTGGAAAAAGGTCAAAGGATCCGATATTTTAATTTTTTGATTTTAAGAATACTTAATAAGGTCCAAGAAAATTAGAGGCCAAATTCTCCATTCATACTTGGGTGTTACAAAAATGTAATTCCCTCAAATGTGAAGTTTTCCATTAGGGATGGAAAAAATTAAGATCTAAATGATGTAATGAATAAAGTGACATAAATGGAAGAAATTATGCTAGAGATAGATGCAGATCCAGATATCATTCTAGGAAAAGTCGAAAGACAAATGGATACCCTTAATATATTATATAAATGAGCATCAACTTCAAGAAACATTGAAGATCACAGAACACAAAATACTGGATATCAAAGAGTTGGCAGAGGGATACTCAAAGGAGTAATTCATAATGTGACAAATGATCCAACAACAACGCAAGAGATCAAAAAAAGGATGGAGATAACACAAATGAATCAAATTATTAGACATATGCAAAACAAATTGACAAGACTAAGAAGAAATGGAATTTTGTCTCCTAATCCAAGAATTCCTATTCAGGAATAGAGGAGAAATCCTATTCAAGGGAAAATAATAAGAAATTATGGTACAAATGAATAATTTAGACAGAGGGCACCTAGAGTGCAAAATCCAAATGTTGTGATTTTAGAAGAAAATATTGAAGATGAGATAGTTGATAATCAAGAGGCTGATTTTTTTCAAGAAGGAATTATTGAATCAATAGAGACAGATGAAGGTGAGTCATCCATGTATATATTTTATGAACATGAATAAATTGATATCTTGTAAGACAATGTTGTGGAAACAAGAACACAAAAAAATAAATTTAAAACAAAAGAAACTGTAGAGAAAGAAAAGGAAAATATGAGACTAAAGGGACATAAGAAACTAAGCAACAAACAATTGTAAATCAGACAAAGAATCCTCCACAAATGACATATAATGTGATTGACGATCTAACGAAATTAATAATCACTTTTCCATTCATGGAAGCTATCAAAATCCCACAACAAAGGGAAAATATTCTTAAAATCTTAGATGAGACAAGCCACAAAATTGAAGTTGTTGCATCAAATCCAATGAAACATCAAATTATATCAGCGTTCAGACCAAAAGGAAAAGTCCCACATTTTTATATTACAATATAAAATCATGATCTGGTGCTTCATAATTGCTTGATTGACAATGGATTGAAAAGTAATATCATCCCACTATCAATAATGGAAACACTTGGGATGCGTTGTACCAAGTATTATGAATATGGGGAGAGTATCTATGTTATTGACTCAAGAAAGGTCCCTGCATATGGAGAGATTAAATATTTTTATGCTTGGATAATTGTTTCCCCACATATCACAACTGTCTTCACAATTATAGTGGTGGATCTTCCACCAACATATGGAGTAGTTCTTGGGAGAGATTGGTCCCCATTGATTGGAGGGTATATCATGAACGATGGGAGTTGCATGATGTTTCTGAATAAATATAGAAAAATTATTAGAGTTCCTTGGGAACCAAGAAAACCATTTTATTTCAATAAAAAGGACAATGAATTAATGCAAGATTATATTAATGCTAGTATAGGAAACTATGTTGTGCTTGATCAAGAACATACAGATATTTCAAAACAAGAGGTAAAAAATTATTTCGAAGGATTTTGGAGGATGTCTTTTGATGGTGCTTATTGCATCTCAGGGAGAAGAGTATGAATTGTGTTCAAAAGTCCCAATTTAGTCATTTATCCTCAGGTTATCAGGCTTGAATTTCCTTGCACAAAAAATGAAGATGAATATGAGACATGAATACAAGGAATGAATATTTCAATCCAAATGAAGATTGAACATTTGATCATAAATGGCGATTCTGAACTTGTTATAAATCACAACAAGAAGAAATATAAGATACAAAAAGAGCGATTAATATTCTATGCCAAAAGAGTAAATGAATTGATGCATTCCTTCATCTCATTCAATATATCATTCATTCCCTGTTATGAGGGAAATCACTCTATGGCATGGGGTAAACCACAACAGACAGAAATGACTGCAGAAATCAACTCTAATATCAAGTATGAAATATGAACAAACATGCTAACAATACAAGATAAAGAGCCTACCTCATCCAGATGTTCGATGAAGTCCACCGTTGAGAACTTGACTCAAAGATATATACCTGCAACTTGTCCTCAACAACCAATATAAACAATAATATGGTGATAATATATAAAGTTAGCACATATAATAGCATAATCCATCAATATTCATAAAAAATATTCCCATGGAATAACAATTCAAATATTTGTGAGACATTAATTGGACGAGAAAAGAGTATTTCTATTAAAATGTAATCAACAAAAGTGTATGAATGACAAACTTCTGTGTCATCACGTTTGGAACCAAGAAGCTAAGTCCCTTGCAACTAGGCCTCCACCACTTCAATCCTCCACCAAAGGCAAGATCATATAAGAGAAACAATGAGGTTCTCCATCAAATAGGGAAGAGCTTAGGGGATGAACAATGTGTTCACACTTAAAAGGACAAAGAGATGCAGACTCAATATGAAGTGAATAATTTCTCCAAAGTAACTTTTCTCTCAAAGTTGAATTCTTCTCCTCTCTTCCACATCTTGGATATGGCCCATTTATAGCCTTCAAATGTAACTAAAGGGCTGATTCAGAACGTTTCCAGTATATGGAAGGTCAAGGATCATAGATCTCGTGACCTGACATGGAACCTGACACTATCTTTTAATTTTTGGCACAAAACCTGATGTACGACGACTGTAATGGTGCAACCTGCATGTATGCATGATGTATAGCTGTTAGGGTACGTATATGTGGAAAAGTATTTTTTTTAGATATGGGAATTTCAAAAAGGGACTTCAAGTTTTCATAGGGAAATGGAAAAGGCCTTCTGAACAAGTTGCACGGGGTGAGGAAAATCTTTCTATAAAAGATGCCCCCGAATGTGTGAGTTCAGAGGAGAATATGCAATGGACGAAATACATTATAATTCCCAGAAGTGGAGTAATGGAGACCCAACTTGACGAACTAGTTTCTCGTAAGAATATTACAATCCATAATGACTTTGTGCACATGGATTCCAATTTGAATTACACTGCAGATCCATGTGGAAATATACCAAACAACTGTCCATGGACATGAATAGGAAATACACAGGTAGATACATGCCATAGGCTGTCATAGTCACGAACACGGCCCAATGAAAACCAATCTCAAAATCAATATGAAGATATCTGTTATACAATGGAGTACAATCTTATATCCCATGATTACTGAAGTCATATAGGTATTGGTCCAATGAAATGATAACAACAACTCATGAAAGATGAGACTATGAACTGATGTCTACAAGTATTCTACATGATCCTCCAAAGGTTCAAGTTTACATCATGTGAATAAAGGATTTGAGGTTGAACATAATGAGACTTTGTTTGATTACCGGTCATTAAGGTATTCCATTAACACACATGAGACAACCTACCGATGGTGAAAGTAGGTATCAAGGCACCGATTACATTATTACAAGTGTGAATAAAGGAGTTGAGGTCGGACACTTGAATAATCCATCGATCAGGGGAAATTGATGTATTCCCAACTGTCGATGGTGAGAGAAATTGCCACTGATGACTACAAGCCTCTAGGTAATCATAGGAATCTAGGTCTTGTTTCAAGAATAGATGGGCCGAATTTGATGGAAGGAAACTCGCTGAAAGGAGAGAATTAAGGCATCTTTCATCAGTCAACATGAGGTACAAAGAAACATATTGATGATTTGGAGGAACTCATACGAAGAACATGTTCATGAACTAATGACCTTGTGCATCTTTCACATGCACCAGATGCAAGAAATGCACAAAAAAGACCCTCTGAATAGCATCCAATAAGGAAAAATTCCGACAAAGGCGAGGAAAACATAAAATAATGCTAATGGTATCCAAGATACTGCACAAATGAAAATTTGTGAATATATTTCTTGTCATCGAACACAAGGGAAACCCCCCAGTTAACAACCAATAATGATATGTCAACTGCTAGGTTCAAGGTTGCCTACCCATAATGAAAGTAGGACCATGGTGCATGATAGGACTGCAAATTTTGTAAATCTAAGACACACTGAGGGTGTGGCAGACATGAAAAGTCAAGAGTTCTTAGAAATGGCCGACATAGGCTGATAGACATCCTTTGAACAAGAGAATGATACATATGGAAGACTCTGACAACATAGACTCAATGATGAAACTTTGTGATGCATGAGGCACCAATAAAACTCTCCATAGGGATTGGAAGAGTAACCAATCAAGGGAGTAGACTCTAAGTAACGAGATCATATTTCTAAGGTCATGATAAAAGACAAATTTGGATGACAAGTGGACTCAAAAGTTTGTTCTCTATTCAAAGGAAACACGACTACTACCAACATGAGATAATATTCTTTTCCTGCTCGTCTTTTTTTTTTTCATAGGAAAATGAATGCTATGATACAGAGGAGGAAACGAGTGTCGCAATTAAGCAACTAGTTCCAGTAGTGGAACATACATATACTAAATGAAAGGGGGTGCATGCAAGATATGGACACTGGAGGGAATGTTTCCTCGTAGGGTACATGGTGTCAAGCTGCAAAGGATATAAACAAGGCTCTGCTTGGATGATGATGCAAACTGCTTGAGATAATAGAATTATAATGCAAAAGCATGATCCGACAATAGGTTCAATACTCCAAGTGAGAGGATGAGATGCAATTACAACTTAACTCCAAATAATTTCCTTTTTCATAAATTTAGTCTACTTGGTATGAAAAAGGGTTAAAATTACACCAAATAGACGTCCTTTCAAATCCAATTTATGAGCATGAAAGAGACAAGTTCACTCGACAATCCTTTCTCTTTTTGAGAGAGTCGAAAAATATCTTAAACCAGACTCATGGGGACTCGTGGGAGTCCCATAGGTATAGGTCAGTATGCTTATGAGTAAGAAATGAGGTTCGAATGTAAAGTCATACTAGCTATAAGGGACTCCCGGTCTTACGGAAAAATATCTGCATGGGCACTAGATGAAACATAGGTTCTAACCAGGGTACCCATTTTTGGTAAGTCTCTACCATTCAATAACGACACTTCTAGTAGCATAAAAATGGTTCTGTGTCATTAAAAAATGGGTTCGTACCTAAGGCAGACAAATTGCAGTTATAGGATAATGCAAGTGTGCAAAATGGAGTGATGACCTATCCTATATGCTGGTCAATGAAAATACCTGCCAAAGTCACGAATGAGCAAAATGACGCTAGAAACCACAAGAATACATGTATAAAACCACCAAAACCAACTCCATCCATTGCACTATTAATCCACTAGGCCAAAATATTAGCAAAAACTATGTAAAGTGGGTAATGTTTTTCTATAAATAGTGAAAATAACCACTTTTACTATACCATTTGTATTTTTTACCCAAATAGTGCATTTTGGATCAAATTTCCCCCCCGATCTCCAACTGCTGATTTCTAGAGCCACGAGTGATGAAATTGACAACCGTTTGGACCAAGTAAGTCTTCATTCCCTTCTCTTCATTTTTATTGGTTTAAAATTTTAATTTAGGCTTCAATTTTTGAGTATTTTAAGGCGTAAATTAGAAACCAGGGTGTACGCGGGCTGTAATTCATTGGGTCACGTATACGTAGCCCTATACACGAATGTTATAAAAAAATACCACGTATATGCATCCCTATATGCGACTGTGTAAACTGCAGCTCGCGTACAAGTCTGTGAGGCATATTTTTTAAATGATATTGACTCAAAATTTGATTTTAAACTTGCAGGATGGTGCTAGAGTGGAGATAAAGAGAGCATGAAGAGGTTGATTCTGCAATAGAAAGAGATCTAGGGGCGCAAATGGAATTAACAAGAGGTGGGCTATATAAATTTTGGGCTTTCAAAGGAATGAGGGCTCAAGTGAGACTACTCCAGATGCTGGTGAATTACTGGGATCCAGATACAGAGGCCTTCAACCTCGATGGGAAACCATTGAGGATTGAAGTCGAGGACATATACTTTATGAAAGGATTATCATGTCAGGGTGAGATGGTGAACCTTAAAGATTGGGGAGATGGGAGTGGCATGAATATAGAGGACTACATAGCCACTCACTACGTTGCAGGGACCGAGAAGGTAGGGAGCCAACTCTCGATCAGAGCGATCAACAACCCAAGTCTCAAGATAATTTTCCTATTGTTGGAACAGATCACACAATCAACCTCATTGCATCAGACATCAAGACAACTTATGTTCTACTCGGTGGAGTGCTTGCGACCCATGGTTTACGAATGGTGCACCTCATTGCTAACCAATATGAAGAGCTAGCTGACAAACTGCAAACAAGGTAGAAAGAGGAACTTTAGGTTTGCATCTATCTTATGTAGTTTTTTCTTCGAGCGGGTTCCAATCTTGGGACCTAGAGTTGTGATTGTTCCACATGGACCTCACAATGACGAGTTTTTCTTCTGGTGGAATTGACAAGTGATAGCTCTGGATGAATAACCATATGCAAGGATTGACTTTAGAGGAGATCCAGACATTCCATTACCATCAGGTTCTTCCTACAGAGACATAGGTATTTTTATTTATTTATAAATATTTCATTTTTTTTTTGTATTTTCGTAAAAGAAAAAACAAATATATTTTTGGATGATGTCAAGTACTAATTAAAACATGTATTGTTATGCATATGTGGGTCCATGATGACCATATGGAATCCCACGACACTGGCAGAGGCACCAGGGGGATGATTCAACAGGAGGAGACACATAGAGAGTGCTTCAAAACGTCCAGGGAAACCTGTCTCGTTTGACGCAAAGAATTCCCATGGTTCAGGTAGAGGACTACTGGAGGTGATGCACTGATAGGTGGTATATGTGCCCCGTGCTTGGGTGTGACTCTTTCAATGTCTCACAAACGTCATCCTAGGTTATCTTGACACACATCTCACACCATAGGCATAGATGTCATGGTTATTGTATTGATGGACTGTATATTGATTTTGACGGTGTGAGCCCTAATTTTGTAATATAACACGATATTTTTGGAGAAATGAAATATAAAAACATTGGTCTTCATATTTACTTATATTACAATTTGTGCATTGGTGAATGTGTTTTCTTACTTTAGTTATGTGACAAATGCCAATCTAAAAATAATTAGCATATGCATCAAATACATAGATAGAACTTCAAGGTATGTGATTATAAGTAATAAAATAAAAAATGTCATTCCAAAAGTCGTACCTGTAGGAATTGTTGGAGTAGAGTAGGGTCTCACACATGGTAAATGTTGTTCAACTGACATACTACTAACTGGGAGTCCAATCAAACTTCTAAAGAATGAATACCATGTGAAATGGAATCGAGTAAAAGATCTATAACGATGCTATATTCAACCACATTATTCGTTGATGACCTTAGAAAAATTCCACCTGAAGACACTTGTTGACCCTTGGGCTAGTAAACAACCCAAGCGATAGAAGCTAAGTTTCGTGTATGATGACGGGCACCATCTGTGAATCCTAATTAAACTCAAGATTTCGTTGACATCTCCCAACCAAAGGAAAAATCGACAAGCAAGCCGATGACAAAAGAGAAAAGATATATACACTAAGATACACTAGTATACAAAGAGTTACGCCCAAGCGTAGGGATTAAGCATAATATATTTTCAAGTAGAACCCATTCCTGGGCTCAATCAACATATTCCCTTCATAATATTCTAATTTGTAGGCTCCTTTTTCTAAGACACATCACACGATATAAGGACTGTGCCAGATGGGGTTGAACTTGCCTACCTCCAGTGGTTCTTTGGCTTAGTCATACAAGAGGACCAAGTCACCTTTAGTGTACTACCGAGGATAGACAAACTTATCATACCGTACCTTGACATGTTGTTTATTTTCCTCGATAGCCATAGATACATCTCGATGCTGCTCATCTAGGCTCTTTAGGTGTATGAGGTGTTCTTTGAGATCGAAGGTGTCAGGTAGGAGCTTAAATTCCATTCTAAGAGAAGGTATTTTTCACTTAAAGCGAGGTCCGATTCCTAGTTTCTTCTTGTATAACCGAGAAAATGAATGAATTTATTCAGGTGAACGATCCACACCGATATATACATTTTCAACTTTACTAGGAATACGAGAGATATCGATCGTGATGGTAGGAGAAATAATCACCATGTTTCCCTCGATATAAATGTCATGAGTATCAAGTGGAACTACACCGTGACCGATTATCTCGCTCAAGGTATATCTAAAATCATCTTGTTTGATTCTAACAAGATCTGGGAGGAAATAAGAGAAATTATGCATATCATCCCATGGCCTATCAGAACCATTCATGGCCTCTACAATTTATTCATTTGAAGGTAAAAAATCATTGAGGAAATCATGTGAGAAAGATGATGAAGTGGCCCATACGGACTTAAGAATAGGATCCTTCTTGTCCGTTTGTGAGGAGACATGATCTAGGTCGACAAGAAAGTCAAGAACAACCCGATACACTATCTCAACTGCTGATAGTGGAATTACCATTCCAGTATGTGACTGACCTTCACAAGGTAAGGTCAGGGAAGGTAGGGTCCAAGGATCATTAAAATATGAAGTACGAAAAGGAACAAACTTCATTGACGAAGCAAACCTACTGGACATGGCATAGATATGATGAATTGGTGCCATGAAATCAAAGCTACCCATAAGGGATGAATACATTCCGAAACCTATATCCTTAGTTTCTAGCTGAGAATTTTCGATCATGGGGATCAAAGGTCCAACAGATGCATTGGGACTAGAATGTGCAAAGGGAAACTGATCGATCGTCATGATTTTCCCATCGTGAGAAAAACATAAAGTGAGGAAAATGAATGATATGAATGCAGTCATAACATAAGTACAGTTATGCCCTAATAATAAGTTATAGTCAAGGGGTGCATTGACCACCTCGACATCCACCTCCACCTTCTTCCCACCTAATTGGACCAGAAAGGTAGGAAGAATACCGTGGGGACGGAAATCATGACCATCAAATGTGGTAAACATGGTCATATATTGAGAGAGGGTTTGAGAGCCAATGCCTTTCCAATAGGTTAGGGACATCACACACATTGCAACGCCTTCATCAATGACAATACGTTTGATGATATACTTTGAGTAATCCACGTGGATTTGGTGTTGATTTTTCTATAAAAAAGGTTTAAGCATGAAGTTCATTCCATTTTTATCCTTTTACTTAAACCATAACTTATTATGTTGCAGAAACCAAGATCACAAGAAGAAACACCATGCAAAAGAACACAAGAAGTATCTTGGGAAACTGTTCTCAACAAGGGAAGAAAGCCCATCAAATCCTTTGCTATATTCTTCAAGAGAAATACCTTCACCACCAAGAAAACCTTGCACACAATAGGGTGCTTGCAAACCCTAGAAGACTAGTGCCCAAGAGAGGTGCACACTTTTCCCAAGAAAGTGTACTTGCTGAAATTTCCAAACTCATGCAAAAGATATGATTCCTCAATGGGGAATTTACCTTTACTTATATTAGACTTGACCTGTCAACAAAAGTGTCTATTGGCACAACAAGGTCGACCTTTCTATCTCTTAATATAATTAATATTAATCAGATTAATTATCTTTTATATTAATTATCAATTACATTAAGGTGGGGTCAACCTGTACACTTTACATTACAATTAGGGTTACAGGAAGGTCTGACTCTTGAAAAATATAGCAAGGGATCTTATACACCCACTAGTGCTCATCCACTAGGGGAACATCCATAGGGATGTCCATATCTCTGGATCATTGCATTACATAAAAGAGCCACTTCTTCACTAGTGCTCAACCACTAGGATCACGTTCACCCGTGCTCGTCCATAGGCCCATCCACTCAACAAATCTTCTTTCCCACTGAATTACATAGGAGAGTCATCTGGATTTTCTCATTAAATATCTCCTTAGATGAGTCTAATACACCATCTTCATCTCTTGTCTCATGCTGATGCACCCAACACTTTGAGATTTCACATGTTCACCTTGTGCTCATCCACAATCACATCCAACTTTGCAGATCTCCTTTCTCACTACGTTACACAGGAGAATCATCTGGAGTTATTCTCAACTCTCTATAAGGAGGGGCCATCTCTACGTTCCATCTCTATCTCAGATAGGAACCACACACCGCTCTCAGGGGATCTCTCTCAGGCTTGCGTCCTGGAGAATGTCTCATGTATATGTAATCATCAACACTCCCTCTCAGCTAGGGAGGCATTCTTCATCATGTGAAGTCTCACACAGATGTACTTTGAACTTTTTCATGGATGTAGTTATCAACACTGCCTCTCAACTAGAGAGATATCCTTCACCAAGTTAATTTGGTGAATATGTTTGCAATCTGCTCATGTGTAGGAAGGTACTGCATGTGTACTTATTTTCCTCTGCATCATGTCTCCGATATAATGATATTTTATCTCAACGTGTTTTGATCTATCATGAAACACCGGGTTATCAAATATCTTTACATACAAATATGATTATCATCATAGGATCCATCTCATGATCAAGTAAATTTATCAGAAGCTTGTGAATCCATATTGCTTCACACACTTGATGCTACATACTCTCTTCTCAATATGTATAGACATATACCTATAAACTCATTTCCACAATTGGAGGCATATCTCATGCCATATCTAACTATGCCTCATGTGTATCTCAATACATGCTTTACGGTTATCCTGTGAATCTATCTTGTCTGGCTCATGCATTGACTAAGCATATTCACTACATAGCATGAATTAGGTCTGGTGTTAACCAGATACATCAATGATCCAATCAGTTGTGGATCAATCTCATATAAATCATCATCATTCATTTTTTTTTTCTTCAAATCCATCACAGTGGTTTTGCATTTTGTCATACTGGACTTATTTAATATTCCAATTGTATATTTCCCTTGGCTCAGGAAAAATCTCATTGGTTCTCTGTCATACTTCCAAGAAGTAGTGCATCGTACTTAGATCCTTCATCAAAAGTCAAGGCTTATTTGCATCCAACAATAAGGATTTCTAAATAAGTCATCAAAATTAGGCTCTCGTCACCAACACTATAATAATATAGGTTTGGATCAACAACACTCTTATTGAAACCAAACTCATCATGAATCCATCCATCTGATATAGTTTCCAACTCATGGGTGGTAGTAAGGATGGGAGTGTATTGGGATTACTAGATCAAGTGTCACATCATAGACAACTCCATCTATTTGTGAGAAACTTCTGCCTATATATTTTTCTTTGTATTTCTTGACAGTTCCATCAGTTGCATGCTTGATCTTATAGATACACTTGGAAGTCACCACATACTTCCCTTCTGGTCTCTGGACAATATCTTATACATCATTATTTAAGATATATTGGTATTCTTCTGTTATGGTATCTTTCCATACTTGTTCTCTTGTTGCTTCTGCAAGGAGGTTCAGAATAAATGAAGTGTCTCATGACTGAAGGGTAGTGTTGAAAAAATATTTTTCTTTCTCAAGTTGTCCTTTGAGGGACTTGTATGTTTCTCTATCTTCTAGCAGAGTTTTTTCGACCTTGGGAATGCCTTTTATGACCTATTGTAATATCTCTAGTCATATCAAATGGAGTAGTTGAATTTGCTGGAATATCGTTTGTCTTCCTCTGAACTGCTGAGGATATTAACACTTTCTTCCTTTTATTTTGTTTTGACTCCCTATGAGTCAAGTAACTCTCTCTGAAGTCTGAAAGAAGGTAATCTTGTTTTATTGCTTGTTATATCTTTTATGTATTCTTGTCCAACATAATAATCAATAAAATAAGGTTTGGACTCCCGTACTAGGGATAATGGTCCAAGTCTTTGAGGGATCCCATACTGGGGATAATACCCTTCATTTATTAAGAATGCAATAAACTATAAAATTAGAGATCAATTGATTTACATGGGTTGGTAGTCATGCTTAGATTAGATGCATTACTTCTCCTCTCTCTTATCTTCATTCTTTTGAGGTGGATCTTGATCAATGTCAGCGGTAGAAGCATATTGTCTTCCCTTCTTCTTGGTTGGAAAATTTCTTGCATAGTTCCCATATTTGTCACATCTGAAGCATTGAATTTATGAAACATCTCTTCTCTGATTATAACCTGGGTTTGATGAATACTTTTCATCTTTGAATGTTTTTCTGAAGTTTCTTTTGAATCTTCCTTTCTTTGTATGAAGTGCAAGAACATGATTTTCTTCTGGGGAGTCTTCCACTCCTCTATTTCTAAGTCTAAGTTCTTCTTGAGTACAATCTGTCTATAGATGATCAAAGGTTGGTAGACTTTATCTTCCACTGATACTTTGAAGAAAATGCTCTCAATGTTTTGGAAGGTTGTTGAGAGTGGATAAGATAAGTTCTCTATCGGACATGATTTCTCCAATGGCTTCTAGTTGTTCTTTAATCTCTGATATCTTCATAAAGAAGATAGCAACTGTGTCACCTTTCGTCATCTTGGTACTTTGAAGTCGGCTCTTCAAGGCAGGATCTCTGAGGGTGTTTTTCACTTTCAAACATTTCTTTTAATGCTTCATACATTTCATAAGTTATCTTCAGGTTGGAAATACAAGGCAAGAGATGATCTCTTACTAAGTAGATGATTAATTTTCTTGCTTTGACATATTCTTCCTTTCTTATCTTCTTCTCTTCATCGGTAGCTGTATCTGGTAAAGTTTTAGTTACCGCATCCAAAAGGTCATCTTCTTCAAGGGTGACCTGAAGCCTTGATTTCCAGGAGATGAATTTGCTTGCTCCATCAAGCCTATATTCTACTGAGGTTTTGTTCTTCATTTGTTTGGATTCTTCAAACTCTCGCCAACTAGATTTAGAAAACCTAATGATTAGGTTGGATTAGTAATATTGGATTTTATTGGGCCTATGACTGCCAATAATCAACTTTGAGAGTGTAATAGGAATTCTTGTTGAATTGAAAACGTTTCTTTAAGAGGTTGCAGAAATCCTAGTATCAGGATTCTACAGAAAATATCGGCACCCTAGAAACCCTAGGGCGAAAAACTCAAAATCCTAGGAATTTTATTTTGAAGGTGTCTGAAGGTGCACTGAGGAGGGCCGTATAGCTTGGTCCAAGTTTTATCTCCAACATCCACTTGTAAATGGGTGAAAAGGATGATCAATTGAGGGTTGTATGGATTTCTGCAGAAACCCTAGAGGCCGTACAAAGCTGCAAAAGGAGGAAAATTTAGGCTTTTGAATGCTTGTGCAGGGGTTCTTCAAGACCTATGCTCTGATACCATGTTGATTTTTCTATAAGAAAGGTTTAAGCATGAAGTTCATTCCATTTTTATCCTTCTACTTAAAACATAATTTATTATGTTGCAGAAACCAAGATCACAAGAAGAAACACCATGCACAAGAACACAAAAAGTATCCTGGGAAACCCTTCTCAACAAGGGAAGAAAACCCATCCAAATCCTTTTCTATATTATTCAATAGAAATACCTTCACCGCCAAGAAAACCTAGCACACAAGAGGGTTCTTGAAAACCCTAGAAGACTAGCGCCCAAGAGAGGTGTGCACTTTTCCCAAGAAGGTATACTTGTTGAAATTTCCAAACTCACACAAAATACATGATTCCTCAATGGGGAATTTACCTTTACTTATATTAGACTTGACCTGTCAACATAAGTGTCTATTGGCACAATAGGTCCGACCTTTCTATCTGATAATATAATTAATATTAACTAGATTAATTATATTTTACATTAATTATCAATTACATTAAGGTGGGGCTGACCTGTACCCTTTACATTACAATTTGGGTTACAGGTAGGTCTGACTCTTGAAAAATATAAGAAGGGATCTTATACACCCACTAGTGTGTTGGCATGTTTACATGCTAAGTGTGCTTGTCATTGATGGCAAGATCAGAGTGTGCAATGCCGAAAAACAGGAGAGCTAAAATGATAGCATTGGGAATGACGAAGATCATGAGAAATTGTTGTCTACAAATCTCAAGAGGAATAACGCAGAGTCACATGCAGAGCACAAGTGTGCACCAGGGCCGAGGTTAACTAGTTTCCAAATCTCAGGAGAGATAGCATTCTCAGTAACTTAGGCAGACTGCATAAATCCTTGGAGGGAGAAACACAGATAGCCATGCGCCACTAGATTCAATACAAATGCGAGGAGGATAAGGCCGAGAATCTATCCAACACTCGAGGGATAGGAGCATTCGATGTCAGGGAAGATCGAACCGTTGATTTGGTACTCATGGATATCGAGAATTCAGGAATTAGGAGAATATAAGTGAGCCAACCTCCACAGTCGCGAAATGTGAAATCACGATAAGATCTGAGACGTTAGATCATGGGGAGCGTGAGAAGTTGATTTGGCACCCATGGATATCGAGAATTCGAGAATCGGGAGAATAGAGGTGATCCAAACTCCAACTCTGCAAAATGATAAATCACGATGAGATATGAGTCGTTGAATCCAGAGGAAACGTGGCGGGAGATCAACATTTCGCTGACTCACAAATCAGGAAAGTCAAAGGTGATAGTTGTAGAAACTCGTGATATGCGAAGGCACAAAATGATCTGTGCCATCGGATCACCGAGAGATCTCGACCGTTGATCTGATATGAATCATTTCAGAGTTTTGCGAGTTGGGAGTTTCGAGGCAACTCACAACAGGAAATCGCGATTTGATCACAGCCATCAATCAAAGGGAGAACGAGGACTGTTGATTCGAGAAGGAAATATGGCAGACCACATCAGCAGACTACGTCAGCAAGCACACATGGAAAAATAAGACAATGACAAGTGTCAAGTTGATTCAACATTTCATGGACATGGAAACCATAAATCTGAGTGACACATGGCAGTTGCTCGAATCATGACACGTCATCGACTGACGCAAGAGTTATGTCACTCCGAGAGTTTTTCTTTGGGAGTTTTACCACTAGTACTTGCCCAAAGACCCAAAGTCCCAGAGAGGAGGATAACCATTGGATTAAATAGGAAACGCATTAGTGGATCGCCAACTCTAGGAAAAATCAAAGGAAGGATGAACAAGAGTTTGAGAATTGAAATCTCCGAAGTCCATAGACACAAAGGAGACATCGACCGTTGATCTGAGAGGGACACACGTCATTGGATCATGGACTCCGGGTGAAATGATCAGGGAGAAAATGAGAATTTGAGAATTGAAACTCCCAGAGCTCGGATCGCGAAATCGATCTCATACGTTGGTTTGGAGGGACACGTGTCATCTGATCGCTAAGACTAAGGATCGTGCATGGATAAAGGAAATAAGGAAGAACCATTGATTGAAGAGGAAAAATGTCAGCAGATCTTCCATTCCAGAAGATATCCAGTTAGCAACAACAGGGCTTGAGATTTGAAACTCCTGGAGCCCGAATCACGAAGGAAACCTCAACCGTTGATGGAGGTAGGAGATATCTGGTCTGTGGGCTCGGGAGGATAGATCTGAACCATCCATTCAAGAGCACCGTCAAGATCATGAGATCGATGGTCATGCTCCATTGTGGGGCTAGAACATGATCGAGCCTTAATGTTTCATGGATTGGCCTGCAATCATGTGGTCACATGAAGTTCATATCCCAAGGTCATATCGAGAAAAGGAGCTAGCATTCACTAGACTGATATCGGGAAGTGCCTTCTAAATAGGCGTTTGGTCACTGCCGGTGGTCATGTGAAGGAAGGGGATTAGAAGCCAAAGATGCCACAAACGACTGACTGTAACTGACAGATAAGACAAAGAGTCTCGACTGCCAGAGAAGCTTAGGAATCTCAACATAATGACCACTGATGATGAACTCACAGGAAACATAACTGCCAGAGAAGATGGAGAGTTTCCATGATGATCACGAGAAGAATCAACGTGAGAAATGCATGTAGAAAAGAGTTGTGAAGTGATTCTGCTATAAATCCATGGAGGAGTAAGGAAGAGCCGTAGTGAACAACCTGTGGGGTAGAACAGTGACATTGTGAAGAGCATGTAGAGGTATTGCGCATGTAGGATGCAAAAGGTGCTCAGAGAGTATAAAAATGCAAAACATAGAAGAGTTGGGTGCGAATGTGGAGTATAATTCATGCGTATAGAAGCATGTTGTGTGTAGTAGCTGAAGCGTAGAAGAAGCAAGGAACATAAATGCATATCTGAGAGAAGAAAAAAAAGTGCAAAAGATACGAGGAGAGAGACACTGATGCAGGAAAGGCATAACAGTGTAGCAGAACAGTGATGAGGCTAGTAAGCCATAGATAAATGATGTATCACTATGATGAATTTGTGAAAAGAAAATATTTATATTTCAGGGTGGTAGGGAGGTGATAGGGAGGACTGTTGTCCTCAAAAGTTTCAAGTGGGTGCTTGAACACATGGAGTTTTAGCTTCCATCTGGTTGCATCCAAGAAAACCAGGGTGGCAGGGTGGTGCAAGGGAGAACTATTGTTCTTTGTTATACAGGTTGGTTCTTGTGTGACTGGAAGTTGGTGCTGGAACACTCAAGGAGTAGGTGCTTCCTTCTAGTAGGTGCTATAGAAACCAATGAGTTGATGCTCTCAACAAGTTGCATCTTGTAAATCAAAGGTGGTAGCCTCACAATGAGTTGGAGCTCATAAGAATGATAATGTACAATAAATAANAATATTACTTATCATATCAAGAAGAAGAGGTTTTTCCCTTGATGGGTTTCCTCATGAAATATCTATCTCTATATATTTCATGTGTGTGATTGATGTTGAATATTCTATTGCTTACCTCACTGCATTATTGTGATTTTCATTGAGCGCTTTGTAAAGAGTTTAAAATAAGCATGATTTTTTAAGCACGGTGACCACTGATTCACCCCCCCCTCTCAGTTGTCCAACAATTGGTATCAGAGCCGGTTCCTTTTATATAAGGGCATATTCTAGAGCTTAAACATGACTAGCCATGAAGGAACTTCAACCAATAAGGCCCCCTGTTCAATGGAACAAACTTTGGAAAGTTAGGATGAGAACCTACATAATGGCTTTAGGTGCAGATGTTTGGGATGTGGTAGAGACTGGTCATGTAAAGCCAGTTGTACTAGCCTCTAAGGATGACAAGCTAGAATTCAACTTCAATGCTATTCTGAGTGGGCTTGCAGAAGTAGAATTTGTAAAAGTTATGCACTTAGAACCTGCCAAGGAAATGTGGGACAAACTCATTAACAGTTATGTAGGTAATGAGAAGGCAAAGGATGCAAAGCTTCAAACCTACATATTACAATTTGAACAAGTAAATATGAAAGAGGATGAAACTGTTGGGAAGTACTTTATGAGAGTTGAAGAACTAGTGAATGCCATGAAGAGTCTTGGTGAGAAGTTTGAAGACGTATTTTTAGTCCAGAAGATTTTAAGATATTTTCCAGATAGGTTCAACCCAAAGGTCTTTGCCATAGAAGAACTTAATGATCTAAAAACTTTGACTTTTGGTAAAATTATAGGAACAATGACTGCATATGAAATGAGGATAGGTAACGATAAATCCACATCTAGAGAAGCATCATTTAAAGCTGATAAGAATGAGGATTCTGAGCCTGATGAAACCAAAGAAAAATTTGTGAGAAGACTAACGAAAGGATCATGCAAGTACCAAGGAAAATTTCCCTTCAAATGTGGAAATATAGGTCACTTTACATCTAAGTGTCCACACAAGAATCATGATCAGAATTATGAAGGAGAAAAGAAGTTCAAACCCAAGAGATTTGGTAAAAAGAAAAGTTTATGTGTAAACAATGATGACTCTTCAAAAGACACAGATAGTGAATCCTCATGTGAAGATAAGGTTAATGACTTTATGCTTATGGACCAAGAGGATTATGATAATAAAAGCACAGGAAGTAATGTTGACGATGAAGAAGTTGTGGTTGACTTGGAAGGAGAACTGATCAGTGCTCTAGAAGAAACTACCAGACTCGGATCTAAGAAGAAAAATAAAAAATAAAATTGTTGATTCAGTTTGAGAAAGACAATAAAGAACCTAATGAAGACTTTTCCCTGCTAAAAGTGCAATTAGAAGAGGCAAAGAAAATAGAGTACATTCTGAAACAATAGTTATCAGAAAAGAAGGCAAGATGTGAATCCTTGGAAGAAGAGGTAGTAAAACCTAGAAAAGAGATGGAAAGGTTTAAAACATTATATCTTCAAAACCTTCCAAGCATTAAAGCCACAATAGAACTAAACGCCATTCTGAGCAAACAAAGATATCCTTTGTTGAAGACTAGTTTAGGTTATGTAAAAGGTTCAAGCAACAAACAACCAGAAAGCAAAGAGCCAGTAAAGATGATCAAGTTCCAAGCCAACATACAATTAGACCATGAGAGTACTCTATCACCTAAATCTAATAAAGACAAGATGATCCCCGATAAAAAACAAAGAGATCAGAAGATGGAGCGACAAATTCCAATAAGAAGGCCATCCTTCAGGTACAAAAATTTCTTTCACGGCTATTGCTTTTACTGTTCTAATTTTGGTCATAAGATTGTAAACTGTCAAATTAAGTTTAGAGACATGCAATTGAGGAGGTCAAGAAATAGACAATATTTACAACATAGAACTAAGAAGCCAATGAATAGAAAATGTAGCACCAATCACTTTGAACTACTGAACAATGAGCTCAAATGTTATAACTATCATAACTTCAGCCACAAAGATGCAAACCGCCATTTGAAGAAGTACAAGGTAGATCCAAGGATAAATCCTTTAGCTAGAAATGCCAGCACATGGAAAAATAAAGACAGTGAAAAATGTGGTCTAGTACTTTCAAATCAAAAACAAAATACCCCTGGTATATAGACAATTGATGTTCCAAGCACATGACTGGAGACAAGGATAATTTTCTGTCTATAAGTAAAATCAAAACAGGAAATGTAACCTTTGGAAATGATGAACCAGGTAAAATCCAGGGTAAAGGGATGGTGAGTTTGAGTAATGTTAAAGGAAAAACCCAAGATGTTCTTCTTGTAGATGGGATGAAACATAATTTGCTCAGTGTAAGTCAAATGTGTGATAGAGGATGTGAAGTGGTGTTCACTTCCAAGGATTGTAAGATAAAATCTGTAAACTCAAGACAAGTGGTGGCTAAAGCCATAAGGACAAAAAATAATGTATATGTGCGAAAAAAGATAAAGAAGAGTGTCATCTAAGAAAAAATGATGAAAGATGGTTATGGAATAGGAGACTTGGAAATCTAAACTTTGAACACTTAATCAAGCTCAAAAATCTTGAGGGAGTAAAATATCTTCCAAGAATATCAAAGCCACAAGACTCTGTGTGTAAACCTTACCAAGTAGGAAAGCTAACCAGGACACAGTTTAAATCCAAGAGCTCTACTTCAATAGAGAAACCACTCCAATTAGTTCATATGGATTTATGTGGACCATCAAGACAGGAAGGCACATGAAAGGAAAACTACTTTATGCTGATCATTGATGATTACTCCAGACTTACTTGGGTCACTTTTATCAAAGAAAAAGCTGAAGCATTTGAGAAATTTAAAATATTTAAGGCTTTTAAAACTAAGAATCAAATAGGCACAAGGTTAAAGGCAATAAGATCAGACAGAGGAGGGGAATTTATGTCAAGTGAGTTCAAGGAATTCTGTGATAAACATGGGATCAAAAGAGAATACACAATCCCAAGAACTCCATAGCAAAATGGAGTAGTTGAGAGGAAAAACATAATAGTTCAGTAAATGTCTAGGTCAATGATGAATGAGAAGAACACTGGTCAAACCTACTAGGTAGAAGCAATACACACATCAATCCGTATTCTTAACAAAGCTCATCTCAGACCACACAATGACAAGACACCTTATGAACTGTGGCATGGAAGACCTGCTACAATCAAACACTTCAAAGTCTTTGGGAGTAAGTGCTACATAAAGAATAATAATGAAAACCTAGGCAAGTATGATGATAAAGCTGATGAAGGCATCTTCTTAGAGTATGCTACAAACAGTAAAGGATACAGATGCTATAATAAGAGGCTACATAAATTGGTTGATTGTATTGGCATAAAATTTGATGAAGGAGTCCCAGTAAGAGAGGTGAGGAATACTGAATCAACAACATAGGATATAGTTAAAGATGAAGCTAAAAAGGTCCAAGAATCAGAACAAGAAGAATCTGAGTCAGATGAAGATGAAAATACTCAGGTAGACTCAAATTAGCAGACAACACCTAATCCTTCCTCCAGAATTACTCAAAAGAATCATCCTGCAAGTCAGATAATTGGTGAGAAAAACAAAGGTGTACAAACCATGAGAAGGATAATAAAAAACATTGAGCAATCACATATGACCTTCATTTCCATGGTGGAACCCAAGAACTTCAATGAATCCAGTGAAGATGTAAATTGGTTAAAATCAATGAACGAGGAATTGGACTAGATTGAAAAGAATGACACTTGGGAACTTGTTCCTAGGCCAAAAAATAAAAATGTAATAGGATCCAAATGGGTCTACAAAAATAAGATTAATGAGCAAGGAAAAATTTGTAAGAAATAAGGCTAGATTGGTCTGCAAAGGATATGCTCAAATAGAAGGACTGGACTTTGATGAAACATTTGTGCCTGTATTAAGATTAGAAGCTATTAGAATGTTTCTTTCCTATGCTTGTCATAAATAGTTTAAAGTATATCAAATGGATGTCAAGTCATCTTTTCTAAATGAAGATCTAAAATAAGAAGTCTATATGGAACAACCAGAGGGTTTCCAACTGTCAGATAACCCTAAATTTGTCTGCAAGATGAAGAAAGCCTTATATGGGTTGAAACAAGCTCCTCGTGCTGGGTATCACAGACTGGATACGTATCTACAAGACAAAGGGACCAAGAGAGGAACAATTGACAACAATCTATATATCAAAACAGATGATAATGATCTGCTCATTGTGTTGGTCTATGTAGATGACATCATCTTCGGTAGTAATAATGATTCATTGGTAAAATGGTTTGCTTTTGCCATGCAGTCTCAATTTGAAATGTCTATGATAGGGAAATTGCCATTTTTTCTTGGCCTACAAATTCCTCAGAGGTATGAAGGAATATTTATTTCTCAAGAAAAATATCTAAGAGAAACGTTGAAAAGGTTTCAAATGGAAGATTCTAAACTTGTGATCACACCTATGGTCACTGGATGCAAGTTAAGAAAGGATGATGATTCACCCGATGTTGATCAGAGTTCATATAGGTCTATTATAGGAAGCCTATTGTACATCACAACATCCCGTCCAGACATAATGCATGTTGTTGGAATGGTAGGAAGGTATCAGGCCACACCTAAACAGAGTAATTTGTTAGCTGTCAAAAGAATATTCAGATACTTGAAAGGAACAATGGAGTATGGCCTATGGTGTCCTAGAAATCAAAATTTTCAACTATCAGTCTATTTAGATGCTGATTGGGATAACTGGGTGGATGAAAGAAAAATCACAAGTGGAGGTGCATTCTTATTAGGAGATTCCCTTGTATCATGGTTGAGCAAGAAGCAAGGTTCCATTTCCTTATCAACTATAGAAGCTGAATACATTGCAGCTGCCACATGATGTACCCAAGTATTGTGGATGATTCAGAAACTTGCAGCCTTGGAGGTAAAATGTATTGCACCGATCCCAATTCATTGTGATAATACCAGTGCAATCAGTCTGTCAAAGAACCCTGTGTTCCACTCCAAGACCAAGCATATACCAATAAAGTATCACTTCTTGAGGGAACAGGTGACCAACACTATTGTTTATTTGCCTTGTATTCCTTCCAAAGATCAGATTGATGATATATTCACTAAACTGCTTGCAAAATCTCAGTTTGAGTATCTATGCGAGAAGTTGGGCGTGAACCCATTATCAACCTAAGAGGGTCGATCCTGTCAGGTGGAGTATATATTGGTTGACTATATGATACCTCCTATAAGTACTGCAATAGCTCAGGGGGAGCCTGTTCTCTTTGACATTGATGTCAAAGGGGGAGAAAAGGAGTGGTCTGGATGCTATAGTTGGAGGTCCAAATAGATTAGTACAATCGTTCAGGGTTGCCATCAATGCCAAAGGGGGAGATTGTTGGCATGTTTACAAGCTGAGTGTGCTTGTTATTAATGGAAAGATCAGAGTGTGCAATGATGACAAACATGAAAGATGCAATGATAGCATTGAGATAGGAAAGAGAACATCTTCCATTCCGGAAGATATCTAGTCAGCAACAACAAGGCTTGAGAGTTGAAACTCCCGGAGCCCGGATCACGAAGGAAACCTCAACCATTGATGGAGGTAGGAGAGATCTGGTCCATGGACTCGAGAGGACAGATCTGAACCATCCGTTCAAGAGAAATGTCAAGATCATGAGATCGACGATCGTGCTGCATTGTGGGGCCAAAACATTCTTGGGCCTTAATTTTTCATGGATGGGCCCGCAATAGTGTGGTCACATGAAGTTCATAGCCCAAGGTCATATCTTGAAAAGGAGATAACGCTCACTAGAATGAGATCAGAAAGCACCTTCTGAATAGGATTTTGGTCACCGTCGGTGGTCATGTGAAGGAAGGGGCTTATAATCTAAAGATGCCACAGACGACTGACTGTAACTGACCGAGAAGACAAAGAGTATCAACTTCCAGAGAAGACAAAGAGTATCAACTTCTAGAGAAGGTAAGGAATCTCAACATGACGACCACTGATGATGAACTCACAGGCAATAGAACCGCCAGAGAAGATGGAGAGTTTCCATGATGATCAAGAGAAGACTCGACATGAGAAATGCATGAAAAATAGAGTTGTGAAGTGATTTTGTTGTAAAGCCATGGAGGAGTAAGGAAGAGCCATAGTGAACAACCTGTGGGGTAGAATAGTGATGCTGTGAAGAGCATGCAGAGGTATTGCGCATGTAGGATGTAGAAGGTGCACAAAGAGTATAAAAACGTAGAACATAGAAGAGTTGGGTGTGACTGTGGAGTATAATTCATGCATGTAAAATCATGCTGTGTGCAGGAGTTGAAGCACAGAAGAAGCAAGGAAAATAAATGCATATATGAGATAATAAGAGAAAGTGTAGTAGACGCGAGGAGAGAGACACTGATGCAGGAAGGGCAGAGCAGTGTAGAAGAACAACGATGAGACTGGTAAGCCATAGATAAATGTTGTATCACTGTGATAAAGTTGTGAAAAGTAAATATTTATATTTCAGGGTGGTAGGGAGGTGCTAGGGAGGACTGTTGTCTTTAGAAGTTTCAAGTGGGTGCTTGAACATAGGGAGTTGTAGCTTCCATCTGGTTGCAGCCAAGAAAACCAGGGTGGCAGGGTGGTTCAAGAGAGAACTATTGTTCTCTATTATACAGGTTGGTTCCTGTGTGACTGGAAGTTGGTGCTTCCATCCAGTTGGTACTGGAACACTCAAGGAGTAGGTGCTTCCTTCTAGTAGGTTCTAGAGAAACCAGAGAGTTGGTTCTCTTAGCAAGTTGCAACATGTAAATCATAGGTGGTAGCCTCACAATGAGTTGGAGCTCATAAGAATGATAATGTACATAAAATAAATATTACTTATCATATCAAGAAGAAGAGTTTTTTCCCTTTATGGGTTTCATCAGGAAATATCTGTCTCTGTATATTTCATGTGTGTGATTGATGTTGAATATTCTATTTCTTACCTCCCTACATTATTGTGATTTTCATTGAACACTTTGTAAAGAGTTTAAAATAAGCATAATTGTTTAAGCATGGTGACAACTGATTCAACCCCCCCTCTCATTTGTCCAACATAGTTCTCATCCACTAGGGGAAAATCCATAGGGATGTCCATATCTCTAGCACACTGCATTACACAAAAGAACCACTTCTTCACTAGTGCTCAAACACTAAGATCACATTCACTTGTGCTCGTCCACAAGCATGTCCATTATTAGGGACCTAACCCCTCACGTAGGAAGAATAATATATTCCAATGTAATAAAGGTCAATATTAATAAGGCCTAACAATAAGGAATAATAATTCAAATGTGAGAATACCTAATAGAAGATTTTGATTCTAGAAGGATCTTCCTCTAGATGGTTCTTTTCTGTTAGGAGCTATAGCATAGGGAAAACCTTTGTCTATATAACCCTTGAATACCTAACCCTTGGGGACAGAAACAAAAAAATAAAACAAATAAGATCTAATACTGTGCAACTGTGTTCAAGTTTCCAAATCACTACACATTTCTTCTTTGTTAAGAATTTGGGCATTTCATCTCTGCAGTATTCTTCAGACCAGAGTATAACTCCACAGGTGTAAAAAATAAAAAGTATGGTATTTTTTGCACCTTTATTTGATACCTATTCCATTGGATTTATCTCTTCGCCCTTATCACATTCATACCTATCATTTTTCAACAAAATTTTTGACCCCACCCACCCCTTTTCAGTTCCCTCGTCATCATGGCCCATACTCATAGCCAAGACTTGGAAGCTCGCTTCAATACCTTGCAATCTAATTTCATAGAGACCCAACAAGAAGTGATACAAATCAGTGCCAATATTTCCACCATCAATAAAAACATGCATTCATCCATCGCCGCCTCAATCACAGAAATCAAAGAAAACCTCAAACAAGACATTACTACCCAACTTGAATCTGTCGCTTCGATGATATGCACCAAGATGCATATCCCTGCAGATCCCCCTTTATTTGACCCACCTTTGCATACTGAAGCTGGAACTTCATCTCATTCCTAGAATTTTTAGCCCCATCACTTTCAGCGTGACCTACACCTTCTATGGCTGGATGTGACCAAATTTTATGGCTCAGATCCCACTAGTTGGGTAACTCAAATGGAACATTATTTCTCTTTGTACAACATTACACATAACTTTGCCGAACTCCAGTATGGTGTTCTCCATCTAGATCAAGAACGTTGGAAATGATCACAATGGAGAAAAACTACTCGCCAAGGGTATGTTGCTTGGACAGACTTTGTGGCAGATCTTTATGAACACTTTGACACTGACACCAACCATTTAGGCCTTTTGAAAAAGTTGAAATGATATGGCATAGTGGAAGACTTTATAACTTCTTTTGAGTGACTGGATTTTCGTATAGAGGGCATATCTGGAATATTACATCCACTCAACAGATCTTCTTTCCCATTGCATTAGAAAGGAGAGTCATATGGAGTTTCTCATCAACTCTCTGCTAAGAGGACACTAATACATCATCTTCATCTCTTGTCTCATGACGACGCAACCAACACTTTGGGATTTCACACGTTCACCTTGTGCTCAACCAAATGCATGTCCAACTCTGGAGATCTCCTTTCTCACTGCGTTACATAGGAGAATCATCTGGAGTTCTTCTCAACTCTCTGTAAGGAGGAGGCCATCTCTACATTCCAACTATGTCTCAGATAGGAACTACACACCCCTCTCAGGAGCACTCTCTCAGGTTTGCGTCCTGGAGAATGTATCATGTATCTTTAATCATCAACATTTGGAAGGCCACATGGTAAGGAAAACGAGGCTCCACATCATGAGATCGAGTGGCTACATTAACATGATACTTGACCATATTGATTTATAGACGATCATCGTATTGCGTTGGTGGGTTTTGACTCCCACTCACCACATTCCCGACATTAGAGGAGATCGAGGCCATGTGATGATTATGTGGAAAAGGATTAGTCAACACAACGGGTGGTAGAGATAAAATCCTCAAAGCTTCCTCGAGTTTGGGGCACAAGTGGGTAAGGTGATCATCAATACAAAGCTTACAAGGGAATTTCACCTTCCACTTCTCTTTCTTTCCCTCACCAACATTAACCTTCAATATATCATTATTAGCATTGTCCTTAGGTTTATTATCATTATTCCTCCCACCCTTATGATTGTTACCATGTCCTAGTTTCTCGTTACCATTCGGGTTAGTCGACGATTGCACAAAATGTGCATCTTCCGATTGAGTGGGAGTGGAGGACACAGACAAATATTGTCCTCCTATAGACTGGCTTAGAGACAACTCTTTCAACTGGCTTGTCACCAAGTCTACAGATTTAACATTTCTGGAGCCTATAATGACATCAACATGAGGCCTGAGCTTCTGTCTAGGGTTGTAGTTCGACCTTAGTGTGTCAGGAAACATTTCATATAACATCCCAGACTGAGCATATATGAGATATAACTAATGGGCTTTGAAAATAGCTTCCTCTTCAAATGTTACCCCGGATGTAGATACATCCTTCGAAATATAAGGCAGTAAAAACTTAAGAAACCATTCCAATAGGATCTCTAGAGGAATTTAGGCTTTGATCAACCTCTTCCATCTGTGCCACTCTTGGATGTGATTCGATATATGAGTGGATTTTTCCTGGAGGAGGACTGATAGAGGTTCTATGCCAACATCATAATGTACTGACAATTGGAAGTAGTTAAGAAAGACTAAAATGAACTGGTTAAAGTAACCATATGTCCCCCCAGGTAGATCTATGTACCATTTCACTGTGACCCCCATGAGGGTGCATTGAAACAATATTAAATGAATATAATCGTCATTAAGGGAATTGAAAGAGAACCAAAGATGAAAAGTAGTGACATGATCATCAGGATCCTCACCATTATTTTCCTTGAATTTTAGAATATCTGAAGGAAGCTTGGTGGGGATGGGGGGCCATGTTGGGTCATGGCGAACCAGGTTGTTCATTAATCTTGACAAGTTTGGAAAATTGAGTGTGATAAGAAAATGGAGACGAGGTTGCGACATTTGGCCCCAAGCTCCCAGGAAAGATTGATGTTAGGGAATTGCAACCCATCCAGGGTTCTGGTATGCACCATGGCCCTGTCCGGGATTGAAAACCCCCCCTGCAAATTGATTCAAAAGGGGTTGTTTGGGAACCATTCGAGTAGGAATGTTATGATGAGGGTTGTAAATATTTCCCCCAGTCGGAGTAGCTCTAGGTTGGGGTTTCCCAAATTATGAAACTGACCTCCTTCGGGTGGAAATTTGGAGGATAGAGGTGGATTCGTCATGCCAAACTTGTTGGTTGAAATTGGTGTGGAGGAGGTAGGTGTAAAGGATGGAACATAAGTAGTAGCTTGTCTACCTGGTTGATTGCTCTATCCAGGAAAATGCAGACTAGGATTAGACCCGGGGTGAAAAGGAGGTTTGATTCCAACTGTAGGAGTCGTTTGGGTAATATGAGCACCACCAAATGAAAGTAGAATATGTGTAGGAGCCATGCCCCCAAGTCCAATACTAGGATTTTGATTAGATGTTGGAATAGAGGATGAAAATTGCGAAGTGAAATTTGGCATACCATAAGAGAAAGGGATAGAGGCTATAGGTATGGACTGAGTGTTGTACCTAGGTGTACCAAAAATAGACCCAAAAGGGTTTGTCGCAATGGGATCAGTAGCAACTGCAGGCTATATAGGAGTGATGATGGGAACTGTCGGCACTGCAACTATAGTGGTTGAAGGCGTCGAAGGAACACTATTAACTATAGTAGGAATGGAAGTCGAAGGAGTCTCAATATCTTTCTGACTTGACTCAGTACTCATCCTTTTATAATCACAAGTCTGGTAGGTGGAGGTGTGTGTACCACGTTTGATAACTTAACTCCTTTCATAAGGAAAAGAATCAAGATGCGGTGGTAATTTCAACAAATGACGAGACCTGCAAGGAAGAAGGTATGGATCCACGATGACTCAAGACTTGAGATATTAAAACAAATGATAAGGCCAACTAACAATCAAAGAGCACACCAAAATAAGAAAAAAGGCCAATATGCACACAAATAGGATAAAGTGGATGAAAGGGGCCTCCCAGCCTAAAGTAGGTATGCCTCCCCCAAGAGGGGCTTGAGACTCCCTTCAAAAGATTGGAGGTATCCTAATCAGTTATAAGGGCCCTCGTGGGATTAACAACCAATTGGTTAGATCCCCCCCCAGAGAGGTAATCCCCCATAAAGGTTGTGTGTTGTCTGACCCTTATCTGACTCAAGGTACCTGTAGAATAACCCCTACAAGTAACCTATGTGGCTACCTATGTCAAGCAACTAAGCCACCATGATATAACCAATGCGTAGACGAACAATCATAAGTCAGGTCTACCGTATGGGCAGGGTAACAAAGCCCAAAATATTTAAAGCACTGCCTCTTACAGAGGTAAAGGTACTAGAAAGACCCCCATATACTAATAGATCCCTAGAAATATCTCTGATGCTAAGAAGGTATTGGAGGGATATCTCCTCAACCGACTTCGTGCGACCTCATGCTTAACTCCGGTGTGAGCAGAGCCTCCCGACGTCACCAATTATACAATGGATTTCACCACTCCCTTAGTCAGAAACATATGTTGAGTTTAATAGTCTTGGATAATTTTACTCACAAAATCCTATTCCAAGGCTCTAAATCTTAATTTAGTTTGTGCACCATGAAAAATAAAATTGTTTCTAATTCAATTTTAAATTTATCAGCGTTAATTTTAGTGGCTTTGTTTACTCAAAAGATGTGGTCATGAAACTGATGATGTTATGAATCAACAAGTAAAATAAATGAATATGAATATAATGCATAGTCCTAACTTCAATTATCAATAAATGATAAGCTTTTTCAAAATGCAATTTTCAATTCAACTCTGCGATTTCAAATAAGATGCAATATTTTGATACATGTATCAATATCAATGATAAGAACCCAAAAGATAAAATGCCATGATGCAAAATTTATATTTTTTTATTTTCAATATAAAAGAATGAAAATGCAAGGAATGAACAATATCTTGATATATAAATCCTACTGTAAGCAAAAACACATAAACCAAGTAGGATATCAAGAATAAAACACCCAACCCAAGATGCAAGGACAACTAATGAAACAAAAATGATGAGAAAGAAAGACCACCCAAAAATTCAACCAAAGAGAGGTTTCCTGTCACTCTGCAAGCACTTAATAGTCATAACAGAGACCCAAGAAGACTCAACAACCATAAAAAATTACCCAACAAGCACCAAACTCAACAATCAATAAAACAAGGATGATGTACGTGACTGTTCAGGAGACAACCGCGTATATATGCCCCCTACAGAATGACAACTCGCGTAAGTATGTGTATGTCAAGGGAAAAACAAGGTATATGTATTGAAACACTGCTAGGTTAAGGATAAGGCCAAGAAACTCGGAATCCAAATGAAAATAATCTATCAAGTAGTCAAACGACAAGAAAACTCAAGCTAACCAAGAGAAATAATATGAGAAAAACACTCCAAACACCGAAAATAATTTTCTTTCCCCAATATGTTCGTCAATTCTGTTACGAGGGAAATCACTCTATGGCATGGGGTAAACCACAATAGATGAAAATGAATGCATAAATAAACTCTAATCTCAAGTATGCTATATGAACAAACATGCTAACAAGACAAGATAAAGAGCCTACCTCGTCCAAAAGTTCGATGAAGTCCACCGTTGATCACTTAACTCAAAGCTATATACCTGCAACTTATCCTTAACAACCAATATACTCAAGCATATGGAGATAATATATAAACTTAGAACATATAATATCATAATACATCAATATTCATAACAAGTATGCCCATGGAATAAAAAATCAAATATTTGCGAGACATTAATTGGATGATAAAAGAGTATTTTTATTAAAATGTAATCAACAAAAGTGTATGGATGAAATTTTTTTGTGTCGGCACGTTCGAAATCGAGAAACTAAATCCCTTCCAGCTGGGCCTCCACCACTTCAATCCTCCACCAAAGGCAAGCTCATATAAGAGAAACAATGAGGTTCTCCATCAAATAGGGAAGAGCTTGGGGGCTGAACAATGTGTTGAGACTTAAAAGGACAAAGGGATGCATACTCAATATGAAGTGAATAATTTCTCCAGAGAAACTTTTCTCTCAAAGTTGAATTATTCTCCTCTCTTATGCATCTTGGATATGGCCCATTTATAGCCTTCAAATGGAACTGAAGGGCCGAGTTAGAACGTTTCTAGTATATGGAAGGTCAAGGATCATAGATCTCGTGACGTGACATGGAAACATGTCACCATTTTTTAATGTTGGGTACAAAACCCGATGTACGCGGACTGTAATGGTGAAAACTGCTTATATGCATGTCGTATAGCTGTTAGGGTGTGTATATGTGGAAAAATATGTTTTTTAGCTCTGGGAATTGCAAAAATGTACTTCAAGTCTACATAGGGAAATGGAAAATGCCTTCTGAACAAGTTGCATGGGGTGAGGCAAATCTTGCTATAACATTCCTAGGGAAATAAATCAAAACGCAGGCTTGTTGGTAGTGGTTGCATCTATGTTTAATCCATAGATGATTTTAGGGGTGGAATTTCTCTCATGGGCAAAATTAAGGGGCCTCCAATTTTTTATTGGGTGAATTTTTTTGTATTAGAGTGATTTTTTTAAACTTATATCATCAGCCCATAATTTATTTTAGGGGAAAAATCATGTACAGGGTTAGCCCATGTTTTTAGGAGGGATAGAGGATTTTTTTTTATATTTAGCCCCTGAAATTTGGAGGGACAAGCTTCCATAGCCAAATTTCTAGAAGTATGGGAATTTATGATAGCTTTTTCGCCCTGCCATTTGGTAAAATTGGGGTTTATGGTTTAATTTCACCCCGATTTTGTGGTATGGGCACTGGGCAGTGGGCACTGGGTAGCTAAAATCTTCCCTTTGCCCGATTTCCAAAGAACATGGAGATTTTTGGCCCTCCAGGCTCCCACATGGTATAAATTATATGGGATCTGAAATGCATTCCCCAGTTTACATCTTTGTGCTTATTTGAATTTCCCCTTTGGGCCTTGATGGAACGAAGGTTTACAAATTACGGTTTTACTCTGCTACCTCTTATTTCCCCTTTGGGCCTTGAGGTTTATGGTTTTAGTATTTTACTCTTTGACAGTTCTTCTGCTGGGTAACGAGTTACTCCCAGGTTCGGCCCAGGCACCACTCACAGAGGAGGACCCTGCCTTTGTTAGCCTTCCAACAGAAGAGGAGGACCCCGCTCGCAGAGGAGGACCCCACTCGCAGAGGAGGACCCCGCTTGCGGCTCGATGTTGAGGCTTGACCACACTGGAAAACTCGCATATCTGGATTCTGATTCTCTACGTTTCCATCAAACAAGTGGTGTAGGCGCGGATTCAGAGAGGTGCTTACTGATTTTCTATTTGCTGAACATATAAGTTAGTGAATGTCTTTTTACATCCATCCGGTGTAATTTTCATCAAAACTATAATATAAGAGATAACACAATTCAAATATCATTTAAATTGTTTAATGGCATGAAGGTTTCATCATAGATGATTTATTGTTTCTTTGCTTAGCCCTTGGATACCAATATTTCTTCATGATTATCCAGTGATCCATTGACTTGTAGTTTATTTTGTATACCCATTTTCATCCTCCTATTGGTACTACACATCATACCTTTTTCCCTGGGAACCCCTTTGAAAATACTTGGAGGGCCTTGTGCTTTTATATTAATCATTTTAGTTCTTGGTAACATCCCTTTGATTCTCTTGTTTAGAGCAACTAAGATGAGTCAACTTTATGTCCCAATGAGACTATTCGGTCCCACCTTGATTCATGTTACAAATTATTAGTACCTATGTGAGTCGTACTCATCCTGTGTTGCCCAATATTAACCTCTAGTTGTCCTAGTGGTTTATTGATATGTCATTTAAAATATGTGTTCCCAATAATTGACCATTCCTAGTGGAATTATTTCAGTCACTACTAGGTGATTCTTTCATTTATTGCATGAACAAGGAAAGTCTTCAGTACACTTCTCATTTCCTTCCCCATTACCTTTTGTTGTCATTCTATGTCAGCCACACCTTAATTTCTACCTCATGTTGGTTTCAATGACTCATCATTACCTTGCTTCTCATGGGCCTCCCCCTATTGACTTCAAAACCTATATTCTATGGGTTTTTCTTAGAGGGCTATCTATCTTGGCATCATCTTCATCATTGGTAGGTGCCTTAGAATAAGAAAGGATATACATGAGTGCTCCTTGAAATGATTGTTTCATACATTCTTCACTTCAACTCATCATTACACTTTTGAGAAATATACACTTGATAGTTCAATGATCCAATTGATTCTACCAATTTCTCAAACATTTTTGAGATGCATCATACCTCAAAAGGTGGTTTCCCTTCAAGTAGTCCCCCACGTGTTCTGGAATCACCATTTTCTTTCAAATATATAGCTCCATTTGTTGTAATTCGAATACTAGGTCTTGGAGTTTACGAACACCATTGTCATCTTTTTGGTCAATTCTGGACATCAATAAAATTTGTTTACAACAGTTTACAGTTTAAATTTTGGTCAATTCTGGACATCAATAACTAGGAGTTCCCTTGTTTACAACAATTTACATATTACTCATTGACACATTCTACACAAATATCAAGGAGTATTTCCAAATCTTTGATCTTGAATACCCTTGTTAGAAAAAAACATTAAGCACTCAACAACATGACTGGGACACCTGTAGCAGCAACTATGTCCATATTCAATTAGTGATGCTCATTATGATGTGAACACATAAAATTGTAGAGAAACATAGCAAGATGAGTTGGTGGATGAGAAACATTTTGAAGGGACAATGTGGCAAAAGGCCAATTCCATTTCTAGTTCCATGAAGAAGGTGAGCATTGCATTTTCAATATAGCCACACATGGGTTGCTTGAATTGCTGTCAAAATCTTGTGGTTCCCTGAAACTTCATTTTTTATAAAAAAATTCTTTAGGTTTGAGTAGGTTACTAACCTTCCTCGTGTGGGTATGGTAGGTATCTTAGAGCCTTCACGAAGGCTGTAGAACTAGATTTTTCTTTCTTCATCCAACTTGCATCCCAAAGATACCATTCCTTTGAACTTGATTACAACACCACCAAAATCTATATGCTTAGGGTATAGATTACGGAGGTGCATACTTAGGGTATTTTCTACTCCAACTCTTGCTGAGAGCTAGCTATGGATATGTTTCATTTTATAACATGAGTTGGGCAACACAACGTTCTCATTTCTTATATTTCTTCATTAAAAAATTCTTTCAACAGTCTGTTTCTCAAAGCTTGGTTGCAGATCTAAAGAGGAATTTCTTGGACAAATTCAAGATTTCATGCTAGAGTGAAGGTTATCTACTTCTGTAACCTTCAAAAACATTTCAGAACCTTAAGGAAGCAAGGATTATAGGGTTTCATATCTACATGCTGTGATTTTGAACCAAAATGAATTTCTGGGAGTGTCCCAATTGACCCCATAGCCCAATGAACCCAAATAAGGCACTGGAACTCACTTCTACAACCATCCCATTTGTCGTTTTAACTAAACTTTCACAAGGAATAGATCTGGATATTTTAATGAATATTTGACTCAGATTTGTTTTGGATAGGGATGCCCTCCACTCACAATTCCAGACCTCTAGAAAGGGCGAACTCACTCCTGGGGCGCACAAGTATGATGGATGAGACATGGATAGAACTTGAGAACAATAGACTTGCATCAATGTTACTGATTAACTGCTGGAAACCCTGAAAATGCCAAAATTATATACGAGCTGTGATAAAAATTCATAACTGTGGTTGTTCTAAGTCTGAAATGGGTAATATCCTGTAGGATAACCAGAAATTTTGAAGGAGAGAACTCAAAGCATCTTGTAAACATTCTTAGAATTTCACCCAATATCATCTCTGCTTGTGTATTGGCTTAGAAGTTAGGGTGGTCTATCAATTAATTTCTGTGATACTTTCATGGATTGATTCTTGTTCATCTTGCTATGCATAATCATGTTCAACCAAACTTGAAACAAATACCCCTATGACAGTCTTGTCATGCCACAAAAATTCCCTGGGTAGTGCACATATCCTCTAGCATGGTAAGAGTTTAACAGGATGAATCTACAACACCTAAAACTGATTCATTTTGAATCCATAATTTAAGAGGGCGGGATTATACAAGCTTGCATGACGACTGCTTGATTAAATGCATAAATGCACAAATTCATTGCCTGCATAATAGCTTTTACAGGGGATGATTTATCAACCCTGTTTGTACATGATGAAGATGATTTATTAGCCACCTTATTTTCTATTTATTTATTCCTTACAAGTGCTTGGAAATACTGCTGCAGCACTCCTTATACTGAGCCTGTACAACCTTGATACTTGTACCCTTGTTCATGGAAAAATATGCATTGAATAATATTTCAAATAGAGGGATATAATAAAGCTTGAAGCTGATATACTTTGAGACACAAAAAAGTACCCCCAAGGTTGAATTTGTATGTTGATTTGAGGAAGTTGAGTGCAAGTCCAAAAAAACTCTGTTTTCTTGCCTGGAAGTTTGCATAATATGACACAGAACTTTGATTTTTCATGAGGAATTATTTCTTGAGGATTATTGTATTAATGAAGGCAGTCTTCTATGGTTTATATAAGCTGAAACGAACCCTTCAAACCATATCTCTACAAACAGGTTTTAGTTCCTTCAAGAACATGGTTTTCTATCTTCATGTACACACATACAAATGAAGGATCTCTATCCAGATATGTTCTCAAAGTTTGGGTGAGGCAAGTCATTAGCACATAACATAGGTCTCAATATTATATGAAGATATCCATGCTATGAGGAATGGAAACTAAAATCATTTAGAGAACTAGAAATTCACATCATGTCAATACTGAAGCCTTAAAGGAAGGAAATCCAGGCCAAAACAAAAATTCTAATAGAGTAGTTGTTCAATTGTGACTAACAGTCTCAATATATTTTGTGCACCCAAGAATCCTACACGGGATATTCCAAGGGCTTCATCCTGCTTCAAAGGCACTAGATAAATTCCCTGTAAGGTGGGTGCCTCTGAGCTCAAGTAATGCCCTTGCCTAAATTTTCTAATGCTAGATGCCATCTTTTTTTCTCTCATCAACTGAATTGGCAAGATGATATTACATGCTACTATGATGAAATGAAAACATTTTTTCATAGACTCGATCAATTTACAACCAAAGAAGCAAGGGAACCATCCAAATATTGAAAAACAATGTTAAGTACCCAACCTTTCTTCCACAAAGAATGGAACAGTACTCTGTCTAGTATGCATATCTCATCTTTCCATTATTACCATTTCAAAAGTTATTGTATAAACAATATTTCAATATAGCATCTCAACATATGGTAAACTATAGTTCTTCAGTTGAGATTATTTCGTCAAGATTATGCCATCATTTTTGTTTTCTTTTCCATCATTTCCTCTTATTCTTAAAATTCATCTCTACACAAAGCAAGCGAGAAAAGCAGTAAAAAGGGTAAGTATATTTCACATAAGATTAGAGCCTTCTCTTAGCTGGTGATAAGGGGTGCTCCTAATCACCTTGACTAACCTCGTGGATTATCATACTAATACCAATAAATATGTTTAATCAATAAGCATCAATATACTATGACAAAAGGAGCCTCAACCAAACTAGTATCAAGATATCAGATCAACTAGTAACACAAACAAGTTTTGGCCAAACTATAAAAACTAGTTTGGCTGTGGAGGGGATACCAAAATATATAAAAACTATAAACTGCAATGAACTTCACAGGAATTGAGTGCTTTCATCATTTACTGACCATATCTTTCCAAACCTTACCAATTACAATTGGAAAATCAAAATGGCATAGGTAATGTTCAAATCCTAGTGACTTCCGGACAAGATAACTCAAAAGGTTTCTTTTCTTTTTATTTAGTCATATATGAAGAACTGATTATATTCATGGTTTGAATCCAGGTTCCTTTACAACAGTCACAGGGTAGTTTGCGTTGCTTATAACATAATTGCTTACACTTCCAAGGAAAACCCTGCAATACAAAATTGAACCATCAGAAATCAAACATTAACTCAAGTGTACCTAAGTACGGTAGAAAAAATTGTTGGAACAATAGGGTGCTTGAGATCAGCCATGACCAAACCCCCTACAAAGATTTTTCCCTATTGGAACTTAGTGCACTAACATGCAGTGCCTACTATATATTCAGTAGGGTACTGCACTGGTGTGATATGCAACAGTTAATTACAAATGCAGTGCCTACTATATTTCAGTAGGGTAATGCATTGGTGTGTTATCCAACAGTTAATTGAAAAGGCTAATTGTGAAGAATATGTAGACAGTACATACCTTTTTAGCTGCCCAAGGCCTCAGCTTCCCATTACCAAGCTGTCAAGCTTAAGGTCCTCAACCTCATCCCATAACTTCTCCCTCGCATCACCCCAATAAACCTTGGCTATCCAGATATGTTCACCCCAACAATGTCTTCAAAATCTGTAACGAACAAAGGATTTGTCCCTTCATGGAGTCACCATGTGAAGAAAGGTCTTCAATACAACACTCTCACAAATGTATCATGAAGCATAGTTTTCAAATTTCTAGGTGAATGGGATTTATCCCTGGAAATGATGCCAAAATGTTGCCTCCCAAATTGTACTTAATGATAAAATCCCTAATCCACAAGATACAACTCCCTAATCCCTAATCCACAAGATATTAATGTATGGATTTGCACCTCTTTTCATTATATCCATTAAGCATTGCAATATTTCTAGGTCTTGAAGCATATTACAATGTGAGGAGAAATTTGGGAAAAAGTATTAGAGTAGCTTCCTTCAAATTGAATATTCTATACTTGGTAGGAATTTTACTAATTTTATATTATTTCTCTTGCAAGTTTCACTTTTGGCTTCTAGATCAATTTGAAATTTCAATTGTGGAATATTTATTGAGATGTCAAACACCGATCGTGGGAAG
>SNQJ01S0018732.1:120190-156053 GCA_010110895.2 Picea sitchensis
TTTTGTATTTTCTTTGAAAAGACTTATTGATTATTTAGAAAGGGAAATGAGCTCTACTTAGCTGAGCGAAGAGAAAAATGGTCTATGCACTAGGTTCCTATGCGTACATCATAGGAAACCTATTAACATGAGACCGACATTCCTTTAATGCAATTATGATTTCATAAATATGGTGGTTGAATTTCAGATTCCATAAACAATGCTGCTTGATGTGCTTCTTGTATCCAAATAGATGACATTGGCAACTTTGGCAGATTTTTGGATCTCCTTGGTTTCATTGCTTGACAAGCTCTAGATATTGCCAAATTGACTTTCTAATTAAAATTGAAGGTCACATTTACACCGACTTTAATGTATGACATGGAAACCCAGATCAGGTAGTGTTTCTGGGTTTGAAAGAGTGTCTTTGATATTGAAGACCTCTATAAGAAATTGGGATTCATCCTCAATCTCCTTGGTGAGGGTTTATGCCTCATCATAGTTGTAATTGCTAACCCTATTCCCATCTGTCCCACAAGTATTGTTGTTTACCTTGTCATTGTCTTTATCATGGCAGCTCTTGATACACTCCTTGTCATCCTCATTATCAATAATGTCATCATGGAGTTCAACCGAATTAATAGGATCACACTCACTCATGGTAGCTCTTGAATCTCGTGGTTGAATAATCGTGTTGCGTTACAGTGGAGTGGGTGGCCATAGTGTTGTTATTTTGATTTTATATTCAATCAAGGCACATTCTGTTTCTTCTTTCATCATTCATAGTTGTAGCTGTTTTATGAAGTGGAATCTCCCTCATATTGTGTGACTAAAATTTTTCTTGTGTCCTCAGTTATTTGCATGCATATTGAGGACAAATATTGTGTGTTGATCACAAGTGCTAACTACGCAGATTTCCTAAGTCTTGATAGCATATGATTACTAGGGAAACCCCCCAGTGTCTGGAAAAGCACCAGTCCAAACAAAAGAGTGATTAGTAATGAACTTAGGATAATTACTCATAGTTATTTCTGTGAGATAACAGGTTTCCATGCAATCAATTATAGTCGAGTTACTGTGGTAGAATTAGGACTGAACCTGCAATGAGTCAACACTGTTGGCTCTAGATCGACATGATACTCTTTGTTTTCCAACTTTCTTATTGTTTTATTATTCTGTGAGTTCTGTTTTGGTAAATCGTGTAAGCTCTAAGGAAAACAAATACTTCTGTTGGCTCTGCATGGTGCATTCTTTGTTTGCAGCTTGGAAGTTGCTTTAATATTTGATGCCTACAGTCACTTTCTTTTGGATGTTTCACCTCCATGTCACATTAATAGTCATATCAAACCATGAAAATGGCATTTCACTTTATAGATGCAGTGCTCAATGATGCATATTTCCTCTGCAAACACAACTTACTACTAGAAGGAACAAATGCTTTCTTGGAGGTACTCTAACTCAGATTATATTAACGTCAGGTCTTGAGATAGAATATCTCCTTGAGAAGTACAAGGCTTTGAATACCTCAATCAAAGATACCTCTTTGAAGCAAAATTTGGAGGTGAAACTGAAAATTTTACTTCTTATCTTGCTATTGAAGTTTTATATCAACAATTTACCTGGATTAAGGTTATAGATTGAACAAATGACGTGCTTTCCTCAATTTATGGGGTATACCCACTAGAATTACATCACCGTTTGTTTGACTACATCAACATTCTCACCTTCTATGTTGAATTTGTTGCCTATAAACATTGTACTTTCCTCTGGTCTCTTACTTTATTTCATCCTGAATCTCAATCTAGGTCATGCGATTAAATAGGGGGCCAAACATACAACTTCACTGGTTATGGTATCTGCAAGATTTGACCAACCTGTAAATTTGATCATTTCATAGGACACTTAGGTTGTAGTTAGTCAATCTCTCCACCAATTTCTATTGTGTTGGTTTTCTTCAGTTGTGATCCACGTTGGCTGCTTCAACTTTAGCTTCTTTATCTTAAGACTTAGCAGTTGAATCTGGTGGAGGTAAGTCTATAGAATTCTCTTCTGTGTTAGAAGCTTGTCAGCAACCTTCTGGTGCTGAAAATTTAGGAACAGATGCATAGTGTTCCACCTTAAGAAGAAAAGTGGGCCTTTGTTTTTGCAAGGTTGCAATAGTCCACTGGTTTAAATGTGAATCAAATGTTTGTTCAAGTTATCAACCAACTAAGCAACAAATAATGTCTTCTTGATCAACCAACCAACCAGTATGGGAAGTCCATTTCTAATGCCTTATAGGTGGGACTGTAAATTTCCTGTTTGTTGTTGCGTTATAGGGGAGTGGGCTTGGAAAGAATAAGCAGGGGATATCCATTCTGATCGAGGTGGAGTTGAGATCAAAGAATATGGGGATGGATTTTATTGATTTCTGAGAGACATCTATTGGTTTTCCTTTTGTTGAACAGTTTGAAAATATGAAAGATCTTAAACACCAGGGGATAGAGAAACTTTCATCGAAGGACAACCAGAGAAAGAACAAAGAATAAATCATGGCTGAAGAGATTTTAGCTCAAAAGAAGTAGGGGATTGAGGTGGTGCAAAAAGTGATTGATAAGAGAGGCCCTCAAGTGAGGATGCAGATAAATATCAAAAGCCTGAACATAGAACATAATGCCACAAGGGATCAGGTGCACTAGATAGGGCTGCAATAGAGTGTGAAGTTAATCATTGATATGGCAAAGGTAGATGTTCATAAGTTTGATCAAAATTTAAGGCATGAAAGGGACTCTGTGGCAATATATCGAAAAGAAAAGGAACGACTTCAGAAAGAGGTTGAGTAACTAGAGACCATAGATAATATTATGGTAGCATTGGATAGAGTTTGAGAGAGTGTTACTACAGGTTCCATGATGGTGGAATCCCTCACGGTGCCATTTTTTAGAATTTGCAAGACAAATATTGGGAGGATATTAATAAGCTTTGTAATTTGTCTTGTATTGCATCTGCATTTTTCTTTTCCATTGCCGATAAGAGTTTTTCCAGGCTGGGAACCACGTCAACATCCATATCAGGCTTTACAGATTATAGCTTTGTGGTAGAGGCTTATGCAAATGGATGAACCCTGTCACTATAGAATATATGTAGAAGCAAAACATACTGCACCAACTCATTACACTCTGTTGTTATCAGAGGTTGTCCTGACACAACCATGGTTTTAAGGACCTTCTCTTTTGTTTCTTATATATTTTGTAACGTGTGAATTATTTTTCATTTAAGTATGTTGTATCTTGTTCTAGCATCAAGAATGCATGAGAACTCATTATCCCTTACATTGAACTTGCAATCCTAAAATTTGTCATGCTTTTATTCAAAGATAGAAATCCCATTCCCACATAACTATATTGATGTTTATCATGCTCAAATTTTTATTTATAAACTCTTCACTCACAGGGTAATATGTTTAATATTTTTATGCACTTCTTGTTCATTCGATATTGTTACGTGGTGTCTTTCCCAAAATGAATGTTTTTTTTGTAAATAGAAGGCATTTACATTAATATACAGTCTATAGTACAAATTTGGGGTAAATATGGCTTCAGGTTGGGGCCATTTCAACACACTAGCATTAACACTATTCTGGCCTTAAAATGTATAACTTGAGTTTCATGCCTCGATAAAATATACTCGTTCACACAGATTCTAAAATTATCATATAAATTTAGGCTGTCTTTACCAGGCTTGGAGGTCGAACTCCATTTCTTTTGCTTGCTATGGTGTGTTATGATAACTGCTATCTGCATTCATCTTTATTTTCTATTATTTGATATACAAAATTGGCATTGCTTTTGATACTCTTGCTTATATGTGTTGGCTACATACATATCTGCTAACCTCAGTGGATTTATACAGTAAACTATATATGATTGGCCACTTCCATTAACAGATATTTTTCCAAAATGGATGTTATTCTGAATAAATTTATTGCATTTCCTACAATATTTTGTCCTGTTATTAAAATTTCTTACTGAGCATGCTAGTTTTTGAAAAATATGGAAAGGGGATATGTATTTTAAAGAGAATCACATAAATGAAATGAAATTATATCAATTTCCACAAATGGCCAAAGTAGGTCAATGGGACTAAGAAGAACCACACTTACCATGAACAATAAGGGGTGTGAAGAGCACCTCCAAAAAAAAGAATCAAAGGTCTAAAACCTATATTAGATAAGAGTAGAAAAAAGGATGTCCTTCGGGTTGTCTAGTAGCAACAACTTGGAGTGGTTGTTGTGTCGTGACAATGACCCAGGTTCAAATCCTGGCAGGCAAGCTCCTCCCTTGCTGGATGTGGCTATTGACTATATTGAATATTGTTGATGTAGCCTTCAGACAAATTATTGTATGGCATGGGAAAGGCACAAGGAAACCCTTATTACCAGGTTTAGCATCTATAAAATGAGGGATTCCCATTTAAAGAAAAGAGTAGATAATAATATAGGAAGGGGGTGGGTGTGTTTTTCTTGGAGAAATCTCAACTTATTTGACACTTCATTTCTAACCACAGTTGATTGAAAGGGGTCTATATTTTCCATTTGTTTGCACTCATTCAGTTTTCCTTCATGCATTAGAGAATGCATGACAACATCTATTTGTCCAATCTGAGATCTTGTAAATGGCATCTTGTTGTATGCTTCAATTCCTATATCATTTGCTAAATTTTTTACCCAATTGCATCAATATGTAATTGGGTGTGAAGAGCACCTAAAAAAAAAGAATCCAAGATATAAAACCTAGATTAGATAAGAGTAGACAATAAGATGTCCTTCGAGCTGTTTTCTAGCAACAACTTGGAGTGGCTGTTGTGAGTCGTGACAATGACCTAGGTTTTAGATCTTGGATTCTTTTTTTTGAGGTGCTCTTCACACCCAATTACATATTGATGCAATTGGGTACAAATTTCAGCAAATGATATAGGAATTGAAGCATACAACAAGATGCCATTTATAAGATCTCAGATTGGAAAAACATATGCTGTCATGCATTCTTTAATGCATGAAGGAAAAATGAATGAGTGCAAAGAAATGGAAAATATAGACCCCTTTCAATCAACTATGGTTAGAAATGAAGTGTCAAATAAGTTGAGATTTCTCCAAGAAAAACACACCCACCCCCTTCCTATCTTATTATCTACTCTTTTCTTTAAATGTGAATCCCTCCTTTTATGGATGCTAAACCTGATAGTAGGGGTTTCCTTGTGCCTTCCCCATGCCATACAATAATCTGTCTGAAGGCTACATCAACAATATTCAATATAGTCAATAACATATCAACAATATTCAATACTGTCAATTACATATTGACTGTATTATGTAATTGACTGTATTGAATAGCCTTTAGACAATTATTGTATGGCATGGGGAAGGCACAAGGAAACCCTTACTATCAGGTTTAGCATCCATAAAAGGAGGGATTCCCATTTAAAGAAAAGAGCAGATAATAAGATAGGAAGGGGGTGGGTGTGTTTTTCTTGGAGAAATCTCAACTTATTTAACACTTCATTTCTAACCATAGTTGATTGAAAGGGGTCTATATTTTTCGATTCTTTTCACTCATTCAATTTTTCTTCATGCATTAGAGAATGCATGACAACATCTGTTTGTCCAATCTGAGATCTTATAAATGGCATCTTGTTGTATGCTTCAATTCCTATATCATTTGTTGAAATGTTTACCCAATTGCATCAATATGTAATTGGGTGTGAAGAGCACCTCAAAAAAAAGAATCCAAGATCTAAAACCTAGATTAGATAAGAGTAGACAATAAGATGTCCTTCAGGCTGTCTTCTAGCAGCAACTTGGAGTGGCTGTTGTGAGTCATGGCAATGACCCAGGTTTAAATCCTGACGGGCATTCTCCTCCCTTGCTGGATGTGGTTACTGACTATATTGACTGGCTGGGTTTTTCCAAATCAAGAGGGAAAACTAGGGTTCCAGGTTTAAAATAACAAGCATGGAAAATAAGAAATAGAAAATTGAATTCTCACATGCAATAGTATCAACTAAAAATAACCCACTAAGTTTGAGATTCAACTGGCCAAAAAAACACAAGAACCAAGGTGAATTAGGGTTTTGATCTTGATAAAGTTGGCATCATCACACATGCCACCCAAGAAGTCCTTATTAATATAAGTCAAACATGGTACAATAATTGACATAATATATGTCTTTTAAGATTGATGTTGTTAAACAGGGCAATTTCTACCTTTGTAATATTACCATTTATTCCAGCATAGATGATGAAGCAGAATGCCTTGCACATAATTGAATCTCTACCCTAGCTATGCCCCCTTCCATCCAAATCTTCCCTAGCCACCCCTCTTTTGTTGAGCTCTACCCTTGCCACTAATGATGTTACTCCTTGCATCTTGCCATCTCCTTTGCCACTCTTAATCTATTGCATGTGATTCTTGATGTGCCTAGGCATTTCTTCTAGTCATCCCCACAACCCTCAACTTGAGTGAAATGACTACTCCATCCAAGAATGGCCTTATGCCACCCAAAAAGGTGCCTTTATTATACCCAAAATGGGGACGTTCTCTTACCCCTCAACGAATCCTCAAGCTAATAAAACCAATGGAGGGTTGGGCTTGGAGAAGATGGTCTACTTCAAGTATTCATTTCTGACCTCAAAGAATCCTCCCCAATCCTCCTTTTGAATCAATAAGTTTTCCTCGATTTTGGTTCTAAAAGTAGACTCCTCCTAGGTTAAGGAAGAAGAAGATTCCGACCTAGCTCATGGTTTGATCTATAAGTTTAATAAAATTTGACCAATACTAAAAGATCTTTAGGTTTGGGTGTTGAGTCATGGGATTCCTTCTTGCAGTCTCTTCCCCTAACATTCACCATTGGACTTAGTTCTTTTTTATGGCTAACCATTTTATGAGAACTTGGTAGTTAGGTTTCAACTTGTACACCAAAATGCTATATTTAGTGCATGTGTGAATGCAAATTCATAGCATGCCTTTAGAATATTGGCATACCAACTCCCTTACTGCCAGTAGGAATGATCTGGTAAGTTTAATTGCTTGGGATTTATAGATGACAAATTTTCCAGCTTCTACTTGTCCCTAAATCTGCACTGAAGCTAATTTGAGCAATGGTCTTCCTGAAGAAATCATTTTAGACTTTAATGGTTGCATCTAGACTATGAATGTGTTGCTTTTCAGTGCAAGGTTTGCTTCAAATATGGTCACTTGGTTTTCTTTAAAACTTCTTTCTAAAGTGGTTTACAGTCAAATAAGTATATGAATAAAATCCCACTTGGTGGAAGGACTCCAAAATTGATCAACCATTGGGTGGAACCAGATGCAAATATAAAGCCTAATGTTGATCTTGATATGCTTGGCTATGTGGATGACCTAACTCCTTGATGACAATGGTGTTATGCAAAGGCCTGTCAATGCCAATGAGGATTATTTAATCACGTGGAGTGCAATATTCATCGTACCATCTTGGATGAATGTTGGACAAAAGTTAAGATTAAAAACAAAAGACAAAAAGGAAAAATCCCATTTCAAATTATTTGTTTCTCATATCATTTGGGGAGAACACATCTTCCTTTTCAAGCCCTTGAGGTTAAAATAGTTTCAAATTAAAGGATTTAGCTAAGATGAAATGTTCCTAGTTGTTGATGAATGACTTCTAAAATTTTAAGGAATTAAAATTGGACAAGTCTTTTATTATTCATTAAGAGTTTTTTATTAAATTTTAATGATTTCAACTATGGATAAAGGTTGAGAATGTTTTTTTTCCCTTCATTTCGAGAATGGTACCCAGGATAAACCAAATTTTGTAGAAAGTTGAGGCTTTTACAATAGCGTGCTTATTTAAGAGCCCAACATGTCAACTTTACACTTCAACTTAGTTCGAATTAGAACTAGACTTGAGACTTTACTTAGTTCGAATTAGAACTGGACTTCAACTCAAATTAGAACTGGACATGCAACTCGACATACAATTGGATATGCATGTGAAGCATCTCAACATGCACTTGACATGCATGCACACAAATTGTCATGCATGAAACTCGTCATGCATCATGCATGCATGCAACATTCAACATGACATGCATGACTTGACAACTTTGGCTTTGACCGCTTCGACCTAGACATGCAACTTTGACTTTCACAACTTGAGTTTGACAACTCAGCCTTGACATTCAACTCAACTTATTACATGGAAATTCAAATTTCTTCCTTGTGGATAATGTTACACGTGCCAACGCACTAGATCAATACATTTACATTTATTTGCATAAGGAATATTGTTTGTTTCTAGCTCATAGGAATTGTACATTCAACCTAACTTTTTCTAGATGCCTTGACTTTTGCTCATGGTTCACAAGGCTTGACTAGGCTCATAGAGGTTGTATNTATGTTTCCCATGGATTTTTCACTAATCTGTCTATGCTCATAGAGGTTGTACGTTCCCCTTGACTTTTTCACTAGAATGTCTATGCTCACAGAGGTTATACATTCCCCCTGACTTTTGCATTAGAATTACATCTTGAATTATGTCTTAGACTTACAAGACTTATGGCTTTGCCTTGGCTAGACTCACAAGATCATATAACATCTCGTTTGTCCTGAATTTTGGTTTGACTCACATAGGTTGTACGTTCCCCCTAGATTTTGTCAAAACCTCACAAGACTGGTTGATTCTACAAATCTTCTTGACTAGCCTCAGGGTGGCCCACATGGCCTCTCATCGGAGAATGAATGTCGATGCTGTCAAATTTAACACTCGATCTCAACAAGGGAGTCATTCTCAACCACACCAAGCTTGCCTCTCATCTGCTCAAATTCTCTCAATGGCAATGGATTGGCCAGGATATCAGCTACCCGCTCGCTCGTGGTTGTGTACTGTAGCTTTACAATTTTTCTTTGGATCATGTCTATGATGTAATGGTATTTCATGCCAATGTGCTTTGATCTGTCATGAAATATTCATGCATGCTTTGATAAAAAACAAGGGTGATACTTGGAGATAATGAAACAATAGAGAGGGTGAAATATTCATGCATGCTTTATGTTGTAATGGGTAGTAGAAGGGGCACCACCCTTTAGGTTATTTTTGGATCTGATTTATCTAATAGAAAGATACCACTCAAGGGGATATGATAACTGACATCCAACACAATTCACTAGTGGTTAGTAGTGCACTTTACTGGGATTTCAATAGTCCTTCAAATTCATCATCACTACTATCTAGTATGATACCATTTTTTGTTGACATGGAGTTTCCTACCATGTCTGTCCACTGCGAGTGTCATAAGGCATCATAACAATGAGATCCTTGACAAACACAACCCTTGATGCTTGCAACGTTGTCTAGAGGATGGACACATTATATTTCTTTTTCCAAATATGTAAAATGAGTATATCACAATTTAATGAATACATTTTCCTATTATTATATATGGTTTTGTAATTTATCAAAAATTCGCCAAGACTTTATAAGGTTTTATAATTCAATGAAAGATTCGCCAAGATTTTACAAGATTTTATAATTCAGTGAAATATTCGCCAAGATTTTACAAGATTATATAATTGACTAAAAGATTCGCTAAAAATTATATATACATATTAGATATTTTTTTTGTTTTTTAATGTGGCCGAACCTGTTGGCATCGAGATTAACCTGTGGCTTCAGAAACCGCGACTCAGGGGCATCTAAGCCGTCAAAATCACCCAGGGATCTCACCCGGCATGAGCCACACCAACCCTTAACATGGTTGGATTTTTTGTCCCTGCAGGTTTCGAACCGATGACTTTTCAACATGGAGTGGCTTAACAACACACTCCGTCACCGACTGTCCTACACCTCGGGGACTATATATAAATATTATATTATTGATAAAATAGCCTTCAATTTTTCCTATGTATCATGGGGATTCACCCATTTATTATATATATAAATTTAGGGGGGGTTCTTAAAATCACCCCTAGTTTAATCCTAATGATTTTTAGAATTAAATTCTTTTCAAGTCAAGAGAATTTTCACGCCATTAGTACTTCATAATCAATATCATTTGCAAGTGTTCGAAAATGATGAAGAGTTGGCTGATTTTCTTGCTAACACTAATCAAATCCTTGATGACCAGTTATCAATTTATAAAAATTTCGTCAATTTTAGGTCTATATTCACAAGAGATGATCAAGTGAGCATACCAAATCTGAAATAAGAAGCATCTATCGGAAAGGTGGAAGAAACTCAAAATATAAATATTCGGACTGAAGAATATCCAAAATATGTAAATCTTGGGACTGGATGTACGTAAGAAGAGATTGATCAATATACCTCCTTTTTGAAAGAATTCTTTGATGTTTTCACATGGACTTACGATGATTTGAAAGCATATGATAAATCTATATTCCAACATATTGTTGAAATATTGTAACTGCAAAGAGTATTCTATTTATTATTTAGTTATTATTCATTAGATCAATCCCCTTTTGTGGATTGATCTTGTCAGGCATTGTAATTGACCAAATACCCTTTTGCAGATTGGTCAAACCCTAATTGTATTATGCAAATTAAGAAGTTACCCCCAAGGCAATTTAAAGTGGTTTTAACCACTCAAGAAGACAAGTCGGCCCTGCCAGTGAAGAGATACCTTTTCAACACATGCCAGTTTGTATAAATAAAGGAAGCCAACGCCCCATTTGTTCACTCACTCAACTCACTCATCTAGTGCACAAGTTTGAAGGAAGCTACAGTTGCCAATTTCCAAAAGAAGGAAGAGAGATAGGTGCATTGCCTAGTAGAGTATATTCTCTAGTGTTTGGTTTATTGTATTGGCATTGCATTGGCTATCTATATTAAGGAAGTTTTTGCTGGGTTTGCTTCCCTGTGAGGGTTTCCCAGGATAAATGATGTCTATCTTGTGATTTTGTTTCTCTCATTGATCCTATCTATGCTATGCTTATCTATTAAATTGAAAATAAACCTAATAATATCTTAAACCTTAACATGGTTTCAGAGCTAAGATGAAGAGAGCATCTTTCACTAGATAAAGAAAAACGTCATTGTTTCCGTACAAGAAAATTAGGGCTTTTGTTGGAGAGGAATGTTTGCCTAAAACCCATCTAAAAAAGTGCACCCTACCCTAGTGAATCTTTTGGCATCTTGAGTGCACCTTTTCAGTGGATAGAACTCCCAAAAAGTGAAACCCTAGTTTTCACTGGTACTAGAACACTAGAAAACTAGAAGTACCAGAAAACCAAAAGTACCAGAAAACCAGGAAACCAGAGCCAGTACCAGAAGTACAGGTCCAGATTTCCACAAGCTTAGTTTCAAGGGGTAAAATTTGGATTTTTAAAAACTTGACTGCACCAGCTTACTCGCCTCAGCTCAACGCATCTAGCCCTTGGATCAAAATTTCAAAATTTGAAGTTTGACAAATTAGGGTTTCCTCATAAAACCCTAAGTTGTAGTTGCAGTTTCAGTTTTAGAATCAATTGTAGTATCAAATGCAGTTGCATTATCAGTTGAGGTATCAACTGCAGTACCAGTTGCAGTCAACCTTGAAGTTTTAAAAGGGGTTGGTAATTATTACCGCTGCTACTAGATGGTGCCACTACCTGAAAATTCTATTAGAGGTATGTACTCACATATGTTTAAATTGTTAATCTTTAAAGGTTATTTGCAGGATAATGGATCTCTTTCCATAGATCTAGAAGGATCTCAAGATCTAACACATTCAGAGGAATAATGCAACCCAGGTTTGATTATTCTGATATGCATCTATTTGTTATGACATTGTTTTGATCTAGGTTGCATGTTGAAGATATGACCATCATACTAACCTTTGGTCAAAATTAAAGTCAAGGTATTAGGTGGATTAAAGTTGAGATCATAGAATTTATTCTCTAACCCAAATTTCTGTCAAGATAGGATATTGTCTTAGTACAGAGGACAGGTTGAAGAAAGAACTTGTCATCTTGAGTGAATGACACTTGGAAGAAACACAACACACACTCATTCTTGAGGACAAGACTCCAGGTTCCAGGTTTGATTAATTAAGTTGACAAGATTCAAAGTTGCACATGACAAGTTGATAACCACCCCATTACAAGTAAACACTATAGTTGAGGTAGCGGTGTTTGAAAATAATTATGCTTGGTAGAATGTGAGCATATTGAGATAAATGCTTAATGCAATCATTTACTAGATACAACTAACATCTCCTCTAGAAGAAACTTCTTGTGTTGATTCCAGGTTACCTTTGATGAATGTTTGATCACAACACTAGAAGAGTGTTGATCTCATTTCGTATTGTATTTCTTACTTTTGATCCTTGTTTCGAAAAGGTCACAAATGAAATATCTAAAGGAGCTACTATGACGATTATTCATGCTATTGTTTTATTTACTATTATCAAAAGAGTATTATTCTTTCTTGTTGTTTTGTTGACCTTGTTTCAGGTCACATATGATAACCCTGAGGAAGCTATAGTGAAGGTTGCAGAAGGAAACATATTAGATGAGACATGAAGCAGACTATGTACATAACCATATACATTCATGTACCAAAGAAGATGAAGAAGAAGCTACTTGTTGAGATCTAGAGTATCTCATACAGAGATTGGTTGCAAGGAGAAAAAGTCTCCAAAGATGACTGAACATTAGAACAAGAACTCACAATAAACTTGTTCAAAGGATAATGAAGCCACCTTGAGAGGAAACATAATTCACTTGAAGTCTAACTCGTTTTTTTTATATTTAGACTTGGTATTCAACACCAAGTATACCCCATAAGAGATGATGAAGTCCTTATAGACTCAGAATAAATTGAGAGTAAGCCTGATCTCAGAAAGGATCATATGAAGAGAAAACTTCCAGGAATGGGAGATAAATGCCATGAGAAGACTAGATCATAGCTTCAGAAACTTCTAGGAGATATGAAATCTCCTGGGAAGATTCCCTTGTTTTAGTAACAGAGAAAGAAGCCAATCATAAATAATAGGATATGGATTCTTCCGTGAGACTAGAAGAGAAGTCAATATTGATTTCCAATATTGATATATAAAGATCAAGCATGTTGTATATGTACAAATCCTGATGTGTGTCTAGAGGATTCTCCTAGAAAGAGGGAGAATACTATGACAAGACACTTACTCCAGTAATTGAAGAAATAGTTACGATATTTATGAAGACAACAAGAACAACCATGATTCATATATAGTATGGGATGCAGGGGGAGAAATCCCCATATTTAAAATTGAGTGGAAGTTGGTGCATTACATTAGTTGGGTCATGGAGACATGACTACAATGAAATATAGAGTTACCTCCATGAAAGAAGAAGAGCTACCTTCAGTATCAGTTATTGAGCCACTCTTAGTTTCAGATGAAGCTGTTATCGTGATAGAATAAGAGTTACTCACAGATTTCAACAACCACAGTGAGGATGAAGCATTCATTCTCAGCCACAGAGCAGCTGCGGGTGCAGAGCCCCAGTTCTAGAAGGAACAATTGCAGAAAGAGGAGAGGACATACTCTCAAGCAGTGAGACATATAGTGCTTTGTAGAGATCACATAGAGCTAGCACATGATTGTGCATATTGAGTTGTAGCTAAGAAAGTGTACCATATTGGTACAATGTAATGAGAAAATTTGATTTGAAGATTGAAGATAGAAAGACTCATGTCTGCCAGATGAAGGAATATTTGTATGCGTTCAAGAAAGCTCCTAGAGCTTGGTATGGAAAAAATGATAGTTTCTTGACGATCCTGGGCTTTAACAAGAGTAAAGTTGATTCTAACCTTTATCTCAAGGTTATGAATGATGAACCAGTGATGTTACTACTATATGTAGATGATGTATTCTTGACAAGATGAAAGAAAGCACATCATAGATTGCAGAAGAAGTTCGCTACAAATTTTGATGAAAGACCTAACACATTATCTCTTAGGTCTTGAAGTTTGGCAGAGCCCAAAGAAGATATTCCTTAACCAAGGAAAGTGTGCAATTGAAATACTGAAGAGATTTGATATTTTGGAATGCAAATCCATGAATACACACATGGAAACAAAGTTGGAGCCCCTAGTTGACACTTCGTCAGAATTGGTTGATGCTACAATGTACACAAAAATCATTGGATCTGACGAACACCAGTCTAAATATATGTTTTGCTGTGAACACCTTGAGTTAGTATCTGGTAGAACCCAGACATGTTCACCTGGTTGTTGCAAAACATGTGATGATGTACCTTAAGGGTACATTAGATTGTGGTCTTAGTTATAATGGATATCATGACTTAAGACTGAGTGGTTATACCGATTCATATTGGGCTGGAAGTGTCTTTGACAGAAATAACACTTCAGGATGTTGTTTCAGTCTGGGGTCAGTCATGATCTCATGGCAGAGTAGGAAGAAATCAATCATTTCTCTCAGCACAGACGAAGCATAATACATTGTTACATGTTCCACCAGTTGTGAAGCCATATGGCTTTAGAAGTTGTTGACAAGTCTGTTCGATTTAGAGATGGAAGCAACCATGATCCTATGTGATAACCAGAGTTGCATAAATATGACAATGAACCCTATGTTCCATGAAAATTCAAAAAACATAGAGATCCAATATCATTACATCCATGATATGGTGCAAAGAGGAGCCATAAAGCTCCAATATGTTAGCACGAATAAACATGTTGCTGATGTGTTTACCAAGCCTCTATCTCGTGTAAAGTTTGAGCACTTTCGAGAAAATCTTGGTGTAGTCTGAAAGGACCTCCCTCGAAAGGGGGAGTAGTGTTGTGATGCCAGCCTAGTGCTGAAGATTTCTAGCTTCGTGTTGATGTTGTTGTGATGCCAGCCTCATGCTGTGATGCCAACCTTGTGCTGAATATTTCCATCTTTTTGGTGATGTTGTTGTGATGGAAACCTCGTGTTGTGTTGTGATGCCAGCCTAGTGCTGAAGATTTCCAGCTTCGTGTTGATGTTGTTGTGATTCCATCCTCGTGATGTGATTCCAGCCTAGTGCTTAATATTTCCAGCTTCGTGATGATTTTGTTGTGATTCCAACCTAGTGTTGAATATTTCCATCTTTGTGCTGATGTTTTTGAGATTCTAGCTTCACGCTGAATATTTCCAGCCTTGTGCTGATGTTGTTGAGATGCCATCTTCGTGATGAATATTTCTAGCCTTATGTTGATGTTGTTGAGATGCTAGCTTCATGCTGAAGATATCCAACCTAGTGTTGATATTGATGATGCTCCAACCTTCATGTTGTGATACTGTTGTTATTGATGATGCTCCAACCTTCGTGCTGTGATATTGTTGTTGTTGATGATGCTCTAGCCTTTGTGCCTTGATATTTCTATTGTTGATGTTGTATCAGCCTTGTGTTTTTATTGATGATGATGTATTAGTGTTATACTAATCGATGTTGATGCAGATGATGATACCATTCCAGCTCCCTGTTGTGAATGATGATATTGATAATGAGAAAAACTTTCAATGATTTATAGATATGCCAGTTAGTGTTCCAAATGTTTTTGATATTGCTTCGCTCTCTCTCTCTCTCCTGATGTTGTTGTATAATACCCTTCTTGTTAAGGGGGAGTGTTGAAATATTCTAACTGCAAATAATATTCTATTTATTATTGATTTATTATTCATTAGATCAATCCCCTTTTGTGGATTGATCATGTTGGGCATTGTAATTGACCAAATCCCCTTTTGCGGATTGGTCAAACCCTAATTGTATTATGAAATTAAGAAGTTGGCGCCCATTCAATTTAAAGTGGTTTTAACCAATCAAGAAGACAAGTCATCTCTGCCAGTGAAGATACACCTTTTTATCACCTGCCAATTTGTATAAATAAAGGAAGCCAACGCCTCATTTGTTCACTCACTTAGCTCACTCATCTAGTGTGCAAGTTTGGAGGAAGCTATAGTTTCCAGTTGCCAGAAGAAGGAAGAGAGATAGGCAACATTTCCTAGTAGAGGATATTATCTAGTGTTCGGTTTATTGTGTTGGCATTGTATTGGCTATCTATATTGAGGAAGTTTTTGCTGGGTTTTCTTCCCCATGAGGGTTTCTTAGGATGAATGATGCGTATATTGTGATTGTGTTTCTCTCAGTGATATATGCTATGGTTATCTAGTAATTTGAAAAGAAACCTAATAATATATTAAACCTTAACACATATCATACCGTTAAAATAAGGGACAAAGCCATTCAAACAAAATTTGAGAATAATAAATCCAAAATTGAAATCCCTGGTGAAAATCGAATTGGAGAAATTTAGGATAGCCAAAATAATATTCCCAATCAGACATTCAAAATGGTTGTCAAACCCTGTCATCGTGAGAAACAAAAATGGATAAATTCATCTGTGTGTTGATTTTCGAGACTTGAACAAGGAGAGAATTAAAGAAAATTATTCCCTTCCTCACATGGAAATGTTACTTCAACAAGTCACTGGCTCAACTTTGATGTCCATGTTATATTGATTTTTGGGATACAATAAGGTGCTGGTTGCAGAAGAGGACATATCCGAAACTGCTTTCATAACACCTTGGGAGAGATATGCTTATGCCCACATGCCTTTTAGCCTGAAAAATGCACGAGAAACCTTTCAAAGAGCCATGTACCATTTCTTCAAGGAATTGATCCTGAGATTCATGGTTGATTACCAAGATGATATTACCATTCATTCTAATATAAGGGAAAACACATTCATCATCTAAGATAATTTTTTGAAAGATGCAGATTATATGGAATATCTGTTAATCCAAATAAATGCTTGTTTGCAGTTTCAGAAGGAAATATTTTGGGTCATATAGTTAGAAAAGAAGGAATATATATTGATCCTGATAGATTCAAGGCTATCAATGAATTAAATCTTCCAACCTAAAAAAAGGGAGTCCAATCATTTTTTGGATTTTTTTTTTTTTGTAAGAATATTTGTCCCAGACTATGCAACAATTGTTAAACCAATAAATGCATTATTAAAAAAGGATCAAATATTTGAATGGACCCATGAGATTCAAAGATAATTCACCAATATCAAGCATTCAATCACCACTGCACTTGTATTGGTCAACCCATATTTTAATAAATATTTCATTATTTACTTTTTTGCTTCGGAGGAGACTGTTGCTTCTATTCTTACAAAGAAAAATCTTAAAGGAGAATAACTCCCAATAAGTTTTATGAGAAAAAATATCCATGATTATGAGTTGAAGTATTCAAACATAGATAAGCAAGTTCTTTCCCTAGTCAATGTAGTGGCTCATTTTAGAACTTATATTTTGTCATCCCATGTCATAGCATATGTTCCTACTTCTCCAGTGAAAATGATTCTTAGTCAACAATTGAGAGAAGAGAAATGGGAGAATTGGCTAGAAAAAAATAAATAATATGACATTGATATTAAACCACTAACAAGAGTCAAAGGACATGGGCTGTGTAAGCTTATTGCAGGGATTGATTCATTCAATGGAGTTATATCAATTTCAACAGGATCATCTGCATCAACTCTCGAGTGGTATAAACATATCATTTTCTATTTAAAATATGGCCATTTCCCAAATGGAATGTCTCTAAAATAAAGAAGGGCACTAAAGATGAAAGAAAATTAGTATGCGTTAGTTGTCAAAATTTTGTTTTGTAGAAATCTTAATGGAATGTTTTTGAGAAGTGTTGATGCAACAAAATCTTAGAGAATGATGGAAGAATTTCATGAAGAGATTTGTGGTGGGCACTTTGCACCTACAAATAATGCACATAGAATAATGAGACTCAGATATTATTGGCCAACTATTTTCAAAGATTCATTTTCAATGCTAATAAAATGCATTTCTTGTAAAAAATTCTCAGGAAAAATGAAGAGGGCAACAATGCCTTTGCAATACATATGAATATAAGAATAATTCACATGGTGGGGATTGGATGTGATTTAGCCTATTAATATTAAATCAAGTAAATTCCATTTATATATTCTCACATCTATAGATTGCTTTAAAAAATGGAAAGAAATAGTAGCATTGAAAAAGGACTATTCTGGCGAGCTTATGAGATTCCTCAAAGAAAATATATTAGCAAGATTCAGAGTTCCAAATTTTTTTATCACAGATAATGGATCAATATTCATTGGATCAAAGTTTACTAAATTTTGTGGGGAATTTGGTATTATAATGGGAAAATCATCGAACTATTATCCTCAAGTAAATGGTTTAGCCGAATCTACAAATATGACTTTGATCCAAATTCTCAAGAAAACAATTGATCTTAATCAAATAAATTGGCATTTGAAATTGATATAATCATTATGGGAAAGCAGATTAACACCAAAGGATAGCACTGGAAACCCCCAATATACACTGGTGTATGGAAAAGAAGAAAGAATTCCTATCAATCTGGAACTGAATGCTTCGACATATGCTATGAACATTGAATATGTAGAGGAAGTTTCTCCTTTACATAGAAGATACAATTAAATGATGAAATTGGAGGAAAAATGAACTGAAGCATTAAATAAAATGAGTAAGAGACAAAAAACCATCAATAAATAGAACACAACAACAAAAGACTTTCAAAAGGTAAAATTGGTATTATTATGGAACAAAGCAAAGGAAAATCCTTCTTTACATACAAAATTTGAGCCATTATGGATTGGCCCTTATACTATTGAAAACATATTGGGTTAAAACTCTTATTTACTCAAAGACAAGAAGGGGAAAATTCATGTGTTTCCAGTCAATGGCCAACATCTCAAGAGTTTCTTTGCCTGATCAATCTTGCTCTCACCTGTACATAGTTTTATTTCTTTTCCTTTTGAACAATTTTCATTTATTTTCTATTCCCCTTTTACACTGACTCCATTCCCAATGGGAAAGATTCTGGATTCTTATGTAACCCACAAAGGGTTGCTTTCTCATATTAGAGCTAGTTGTTGACCTATATATCAGCTCATTTTTTTATTTTTACATTTTATTTACTTAGAAATTTTTTCAATCCACGACGAGTTTATAACCTTCCTTATCAACTTCCATGTAATACAAAACACACTTGTATTATCCACCATATCTATATTTCACCATGACTTAACTATTTCTTAAGTTCTCCTTGAAGGACAGATTCGCGAGTTGGTATCATCATTATCATTCAAGTCCTCTCTTCCACCTTAATCAAAATACACTTTATGTTCCGGGACCCTCATATTATTCTACACTTAGAATATTTTCGACGTTTCTTAACACTGGGATTTCGAGGGTTGGCAGACACAGGAGTTCATGTTTCCCCAATTAATTTTCTTTGTGTTCTACGAGTATGACCGATAGATCAACACTTAACTGATTTTCAATATCACTATGGGTTTTCAAGTTGGTGGGTTCATATTTCTTCCCTCACCTCTTGATATCTACATCTGATCCTCCACCGCACTTTCAACAAGATTTATTTAATGCCAATTTTACGGAGGATAATATTTAATTAATTTTTGAAAAGGTCATTATTAATGGTAGACTTATCGAGGTAATAATTCATTCAATCCACATTAATTCTTCCATCAAAAAAGGATATGTGAGTTATATTATCAAAAGGGGATTTACTTTGAAATTAACGTTTCAAAGTGAATATAAAAAAATCCACCAACTTTCAAACAACATGGTAGTGAAAGGAAGAGAACACTTATGTGGGGATACTTTGAATTTATTCGGGCGAGAGAACCATAGGTTCCAATGGTCGAGGTATTACTGATATTATTATTCACTGCCACTACCATAATTAAAGGAATAAAAATATAATTTGGACGTCAAGCACCACTTCAGAAGTGTGCATACCATAAGTTTTTGACTCTAGGGAAATGTTTTCTTTGTGTGCCAATAAGTATGAACAAAATCAAAGAGTGATTCAACCTAAAGGGGGATTTCCTATTTCATTGTCAACATCAATTTTTAGAAATATGTTAAAGATTCCTGAGCCAACCATCACATTCAAAGGGGAGGAAGCTAGACAATTCCTTAAGGAAAGAAATTCTAGACTTTAAATCTTATGGGAATACCTTGAATATACTACCACGATATTGAAGGATTTATCGAATATTCAGGTCAATTTGCTTAAAAATCCTTATACATAAATTGCATGGCTCTTTACTAGATTTACAGGTGAGGAATCAACATTGACAATTCCTCGTTTATCCCTTTGTATTTTATATTATACAGTTTATTAGAAGGAAACTTTCATCTGGGCGAAGATTATTTCTATAGAAATTTCCTCACAATTAACAAATTTCAAGAAAAATAAAATGTTCTACATGTCTTCATACTTGATATTTTCTATCACCTATTGTCATGTTTTTAAAGGTCCGAGTATCAGAAAGAGGGTTGATTGTAAAATTGATCCAGTACCAATGTGGTACAAATCCCTCTAAAGACATAGGGTTACATATCACTTTTATGAAGTTTATAAATAATTGGTTTCTATTTTCAAGAAACTCATATTTGGTCCAAAAACATCTAGATTATCCCTGCAAGCATCAAAATTCCTAGATAAAAAGGGGAGTTTCAAGAAAATGGAGCGTTATACCATTGTAAGAATATATTGTTCTCATGAGAATCCATTTTATGTTCCTTATTATATTTTAGGTATAATTTTTGTTATATAGGTTGCTAGAAAATACATATTCTGGGTACATTTCTTCCATGAGAAAAGGAAAAAGTAGTTTATTCCAATTCCATGGAGAATTGGGAAATTTTTATTAAGAGGTATTTCTAGAATTGATGCATTTGTAGTTCAATTGGATCAATACAACTTGAAATTTGTAAATGAAATCAAGGGTTTTGACCCAAATCATATTTTAATGGACCACATGATGTATGTTGGATACAATACTTCACTTGGTAATACATTTTTATTTGAATAAGAAGAGGGATATAGTCAAGACCCACTAGCACCAGTTGGAAATAGGAAAACAAAAGATATCGAAACTATTGTTAGTACTATAGATAAGCATAAACAAAGAGAAAAAAGTGACAAATGAAAGAAGTAAACATTTTCCAAGTGTATCACAAAAAAACATGGCCTACCAAAGAAAATTTCTCAGCCAGTAACACCACAACACAATAAATATTCTACCAATAATTCTAATGACGGGGGTGACCAAGATTCTCCGAAAGTAAGATTAGAGAAATATCATAAAATTCAGGTCAAAATAAAAAAGAAAGGTACTCAACAGGAGGAATAAAATATCATACCTGAAGGTGAAATCGAGCTTCAAGATATGGATCTAGATATTAACATTGAAGATATTGACTTCGAGGATGATGAAAAAAGACTCTAGGAAAGCAGAAAAGTTGCAGTCGAGATTGCAACTCAAGAACATACCTTTTCAGAAGATGAATCTTTCACAATAAAATTTCCTTATTTTACAGAATCTTTAAAAAAATCATTTTAGAGAAAATACATTCAAAGAATAAAATAAAATCTGTTTAATCGGAATTTGATTTCAAAGGCGTACCCTCTTTTAGAATTTCCAAAATTCACAAATCTACAGGTGATGCTCTAGAAGTTTCGGTGGATGACATGGAGGATGAAAATTTAATGCTTAAGGAAAGAGTTAAGGAATTAGAACAAACTTTGATGCTTCCCCCTATATTTTCTACCCAAATTTCAACGGTCCAATCCTGACATAATTTTTATAAAACCCCAAAATTGAGTCTAAAATTGAAGGGAACATCAAGTTTACTTGATGCAATTAGGAGATACAATGGAGAAAATATTAAAAACATAATGTCTCTCATTTTAGATACATGGCATTTAGCAAGTAGATTTGTCTCCTGATGCAGGAGCATCACTCCAACTTAGCAATGCGCCAGCTAGCCAGCACATCAAAGTGCATTCGAGGAGGAGGAGAGGCACCAACCCTCATTTTAAATTTCAAATTGTATTTAATGCAATTAAATATTGTAAGGTTGGAAGAGCCAAATCCATGCCTTTGTGCATGCAAGAGTTGGTGTTACCTTAATGGTTGACAGGATGATGAGATCTAGATCCGATCCAGACTAGACAACCATTGAATGTAATTCATTGTAATGAAGCCATAGGAGTATGATGTCTTAACTGAGACATTAATGACACTAAGGTGGTGGAGAGGATAAGCTCGAGAAGCCTCTCTTTGGTAAAAAGGGGATATTTGTATCTTATTTCCATTAAGGAGGTTAGGAATATAATAGTTTTGGGAGAGAGCTTGAGAGAACTGAGACTCTGTTGCAGTCCAGTTTTTGTAAACATCTGTATAGATACACAAAGATAATTGAAAAACAGTTTTTCCTGCATATGGTGTGTTTATGTATTTCATGAATGAATGTTGTGGATGTACGATAAGTTTCATTTGCAGTGGGAGATAGATTTCTTTTATCCTCGTTGAAGTTGTTATATCGCTCTGGGTTCTTTAGGCTGTGCAAGGAGTGAAAAATAGAACATTGAAGGTTTTGTAGCCAGTGCAAGGAGTGCGCATATGAACTCTGTGGAGCAAGAAAGGTCATGTTAGGAGGGTGCACCAGGGTGGTAAAAATATTAAGAGGAACCTCAAGGTTACTTAATACCTTAGAGGGGAAAATGTGCAGAAGAAGCAAAGAGAGACTGAGTCACCGAGACCTCTGTAGAGATCTGCAAGGTGTGCATTGAGCAAGAGGAACGCTAGAAGGGAAACAAGAATTCCTTTTCAAGAAATCATTTGGATTTGAGTTTGATGAAATCCCAGAAACGCAAGGAGTGCATGGGAAATAGAAGTCCTCTAAGGATCAAGATCATAAGAGATAACACAAGGAGTGCATGGGTGTCAGACTTACTTTAATTCCTAAATATCAGAAGAGATAGTGCAAGGAGCGCACAAGAGTGGACTTATTACAAGTCCCGAAGATCAGGAGGAATAGTTCAAAGTTGCACACAGAGCACAAGTGTGCACCAGGGTCGAGGATAAATTCCATTTCCAAAGCCCATGAGAGACATCATCTTCAAAAGTGCAAGTCAGACCCAATACATTAGGGATCGCAGGAGGTAGTTCAAAGGTCGAGGCCTTTGACACTTAGAAATTATTCCAAGTCGGGAGAAATTGCAAGCTCAGGAGGAGGAGTGACAATAGTCATTAGATCAACTGTAGAGGAAGAGATCTGGGTCATTGAATCTCATGGATAGATATGAGGAACGTGCAGGAAGAAGGTCATATTTGGACCGTAGGATATGAGTGCATGGACCAACAACTATTGGATCCAAAGGTAAGTGCACAAGGTTTAACCATTTGAAGGTGCACATGAGGATACTCGAAAATTCAGGAGGTGCAACAATCCTGACCGTCCATCGAAAGAGGACACGTGGCGAGAGATCAAAATTTTTCTAACTCGCAACTCAGGAAGTCAGAGATAGGATTCGTGAGAACTCGAGAAGTCCGAGTTCACGAAAGGATCATAGTCGTTGATCGAAAGAGGGATTTGGACCGTAGATTTGGTCCAAAAAAGTTTGCAAGTTCGAGAATCGGGAGGATGGAGGAAGCCATTGTCAAACTTCGTGAAACGTGAAGACCCGATTGGTGAAGGAGATCAAGACCTTTGGATCACAGGGATTGTGGACTGTTGATCTGGTGAGCGAAAATTTTTCAAGTTTGGGTTTCAGAAGGAATGAGACGATAAATCTTCCGACTTAGCGAAACGTGAAGTCGCTAAGTGCTCGAGAGATTGGCCCTGGGTCACAGCCGGAGGTCACATTGATGAAGGTTAAGAGGAGGAGATAATACACGCTAGGCTCCAAGTCAGGAGTTCGGAGGTCGGGAGAGTCGGGGTGACTCACATGAAAAGAACCGACACGTGAAGTTGAGAAGAACATTTTGGTTAGGGGCATGGTCACGTAGAGGGAAACTCACACCTAGTGCTAGTTCACACGGGCGGAGTTTCACAAGGACCTGTGGATTTATTTCTTGGAGGTTCCAACCAGGACCCAAAGAGCTGCTTCATCTTAGAGAATTGGAATGATCCAGTGACCGGGAGGTCAGCAGACCCTATTGAGGTAGGGGGGGGCTACATCAGGTGGTATCAGAGCCATAATTTTTCTTGCAAACAATAGGCAAAGGGTGAGACGGTGATAGGATATACTCTGACATCAGGTGGTATCAAAGATGATTTTTCGTCTGTAGATTTCAGGTGAAAGAGAAAGAGGAGAAGGGAGAATTATCTTTGCAGACAACAGACAAGAGGGAGTCGATAAAAGGAGATAATATGATAATATCAAGTGGTATCAAAAGTTAAAATTTGACTGTATACAACAGGTGAAAGGAAGCAGGGTACTGATTCTCTATGAGAAGGTTGTTGCATGTGAGCAACAACAAAAATTTAAACAACCAGGTGAGCTGTGAGAGAAGATGGATATTCTCTCAAATGTAGAGTGATCCATAGGCTTTCCAGGAGGGCATGTAGAAGGTGGAAATGGCTATTGAAGGCCATGGGCATGGTCAAAGAGAAGGCCACAGGAACAAATTCAATCCAGAGATGGATCTGGAGCTCATTGAGATAAGAACAAGGATGGAACAATTGACATTTAAAATGCAGCAAGATGCAAAAGTGCATTGGGTGTATGATTTTCCCATGAAGAAGAAGGTGAAGTGGCCCGTCAAGATATTGTCGGTGAGAGGAAAACAACAATTGTTAAGGAGGTGGCTAATGCATGATGAAAACCTCAACGAAACAGAGGAAGTAGTTCACATATGTGAGCCAAAGGTTGAAAAACACCTCAGTAATAAGGAAGAGGTGAGATCAGATAAAGATCTCAAAAAATGCCAGTAGAGCAGAGATGGATTTTCATATTTCCAGGTGGGAAATGAAATGAGATCATTGGAGGATATCATATACTGTCAGGAGGATAGAAGTGGAAATTCATATTGTGAGGTGGGAAATGATATGAGATTAACAAAGGATTTCATAAAATGCCAGGTGGGCATAAATGGACTTTCAAGTTGCCAGGTGGGCAATAGAAAGAGATCAGTCGAAGGTCTCATATATTGCTAGAGGAGAAATGATGAAAGTTCATATTTCCAGGTGGGTAATGAAATGAGATCATTGGAGGATCTCATAGACTGTCATGTGGGAAGAAGAGAAGTCCCAAATTGCCAGGTGGGCAAGGGGAAAGAGATGAGACTGTATGAAAGTCTCAGGAGCTCAGAAGTGAGTTCAGATCAACAAGGAGTGCTGATAGGTGAAGATTCATGTGGGTTTGAATACCATGTGAATGAATATGATGAGAAGTTAGAAAATTCCACCATCGAAGAAGAAGATCCGAGGAGCATTCTAATCATTGGTGGGATCAAGACATTCCTACCAAACAACCAAGTAGAGGCTAGAGCACGTGATGAAAGTGAAACAAAAGAAGAAAGACAACCAAAAGAAACTTTCAAAGAAGAATAAATGGAGAAACCATTGATGTCTACCCCAGCAGAAAGAGAAGAGCATTCAGAAGAATTGCTCAAAATTTTCAGCCAGGAAGCTGAATGGGAGGTGACTGCAGTACTGGAGCCTGCAGAAGAAGAGGAAGAAGACAACATGGAATTTGCTGATCTGTGTGAAGAATTGGAAGCCCTAAGGAGAAGGGTAATGGTGCAAATATTGCACATCCAACAAGCTAATTTGGAAGCATATGGAGGAGCATACCATCCGGAGGAGCAGCTGGAGGGAGTTGGAGATGTACCAACCGAGGAGCTGACATAAATTAATATGTCAGAAGGAGAAACTGAGCAACAACTCAATGATGAGACTGTATAACTGAAGCTTGTAGTAGGGTGGCAAGCTAATGCCATATAAAAATAAAACAACAGGGGATATTAGGTTGATCTACCCATTGACAAGGAGGAGGTGCAACAAAGAAGGCTGCAAAATAAGAACCAGCCAGCTGAGCCATTGGACGAGGTGATTGAGTAGATAAGAAGGATGATGTTGAGATTAGTAGCATAATCTGTCAGTAGGAAGAAGATGAATAGAGGAGAGCCTGCCATATCAACAAGGAAGAAGGAGAAGAAGCAATAATAACAACAAAGCAGTGGAGTATATGGACAACTCCAAAAGAGAGTTTGGGATCCAGGTTGATTTCAACAGAGATGGGAAGCTCATGAACAGGAGCTCATGATTTTTTCACAGTAGTGGAGTATGATGCAAGAGCATCACTCCAACTTAGCAATGCACCATCTAGCCATCACGTCAAAGTGAATTTGAGGAGGAGGAGAGGTGCCATCCATCATTTTAAATCTCAAATTGTATTTAATGCAATTAAATATTGTAAGGCTGGAAGAGCCAAAGCCATGCCTTTGTGTAGGAAAGAGTTGGTGTCTCCTTAATGGTTGACAGGATGATGAGATCTAGATCTGATCCGGACTAGACAACCATTGAATGTAATTCATTGTAATGAAGCCATAGGAGTATGGTGTCTTAACTGAGACATTAATGACACTAAGGTGGTGGAGAGGATAAGCTCGCCTCTCTTTGGTAAAAAGGGGAACTTTGTATCTTATTTCCATTAAGGAGGTTAGGAATATAATAGTTATGGGAGAAAGCTTGAGAGAATTGGGACTCTGTTGTAGTCCAGTTTTTGTAAACATCTATATGGACACACATAGATAATAAAAAAATAGTTTTTCCTACATATGGTGTGTTTATGTATTTCATGAATAAATGTTGTGGATGTATGATAAATTTCATTTGCAGTGGGAGATAGATTTCTTTTATCCTCATTGAAGTTGTTATGTCTCTCTGGGTTCTTTAGGTTGTGCAAGGAGTGCACAACATAACATTGAACATTCTGTATCCAGCGCAAGGAGTGCGCATATGAACTCTGCAGAGCTAGAAAGGATGTGCCAGGAGGGCGCGAGAGGGTGGTAACAATATAAAGAGGAACCTCAAGGTTACTGATTACCTTAGAGGGGAAAATGTGCAGAAGAAGCACAGAGAGACATAGTCACCAAGAACTCTATAGAGCTCTAGAAGGTGTGCATTGAGCAGGAGAAACGCCAGGAGGGCGAGAAGAACTTCTTTTCAAGAAATCCTTCAGATCTGATTTTGAAGAAATCCCAGAAATGCAAGGAGTGTGTGGGAAATCGAAGTCCTCTAAGGTTCAATCTTAGAAGAGATAACACAAGGAGCATGTGGGAATCAGACTTACTTTATGTCCTAAATCTCAGAAGATATAGTGAAAGGAGTGCATAAGAGTGGACTTATTCCAATTCTCGAAGCTCAGGAGGAATAGTGAAAAGTTGCACGCAGAGCACAAGTGTGCGCCAGGGCCGATGCTAAATTCCATTTCCAAACCACAGGAGAGACACCGTCTTCAGAAGCACAAATCGAGACCCATTATATCAAGGCTAGCAAGAGGTAGTTCAAAGGTCAATGCCTTTTCCACTTAGAAATTCTTCCAATTCAGGAGAAATTGCAAGCTTAGGAGGAGGAGTGACAGTAGCCATTAGATCAATTACAGAGGAAGAGATCTGGGTCGTTGAATCTCATGGCCAGACATGAGGAACACGCAGGAAGAATGTCATATCTAGACCGTAGGATCTGAGCATGTGGACCAACAACAATTTGATCTAGAGGTAAGTTCACAAGGTTTAACCCTTTGACAGTTCACATGAGGATACTCGAAAAGTCAGGAGCCGCAGTAATTCTGACCGTCCATCGAAATTGGACACGTGGAAAGAGATCAACATTTCGTTGACTAGCAACTCGAGAAGTTAGAGATAGGAGTCTTGAGAACTCATGAAGTATGAGTTCATGAAAGGATCACAGTCGTTGATCAAAAGAGGGATCTGGACCGTAGATCTAGTCCCAAAAAGTTTGCAAGTTTGGGAATTGGGAGGAGGGAGGAAGCCATTGTCGAACTTCGCTAAACATGAATTCCCAATTCACGAAGGAGATTCGGACCATTGGATCATGGGGATTGTGGACCATTGATCTAATGAGTGAAAAATTTGCAAGTTCGGATTTCAGAAGGAATGAGATGAGCAATCTTCTGACTTCTAGAAATGCGAAGTCACGAAGCACTTGAGAGATTGGCCCTGGGTCATAGTAGGAGGTCACATTGATGAAGGTTACGAGGAGGAGGTAGCACGCGCTAGGATCCAATTCGGGAGTTCAGAGGTTGGGAGATTCGGAGTGACTCACATGCAAAGACCCAACATGAGAAGTCGAGAAGTGCCTTTTGGTTAAGAACATGGTCACAACCACTGGTCACATGGAGGGAAAATCGCGCCCAATGCTAGTTCACGCAGATGAAGTTTCACAAGGACATGTGGATTTATTTCTTGGAGGTTCTAGTGGGGACCCAAAGAGCTGCTTCAACTCAGATAATTTGAATGATCTAGTGACTGAGAGGTCAACATACCTTGCTGAGGTAGGGGGGGATGCATTAGGTGGTATCAAAGCCATGATTTTTCTTGCAGACAACATAAAAAGGGCGAGACGGTTTCAAGATATACTCTGACATCAGGTGGTATCAGAGATGAGTTTTCATCTGTATATTTTAGGCGAAACATAAAGAAGAGAAGGCCGAATTATGTTTACATACAAAAAACAAGAGGGAGACGATAAAAAGAGATAATCTGATAACATCAAGTGGTATTAGAAGTTAAAGTTTTCCTATATACAGTAGGTGAAAGGAAGCAGGGTACTGATGCTCTGTGAGAAGGTTGTTGCATGTGAGCAACAACACAAATTTAAACAACCAAGTGAGTTGTGAGAGAAGATGGAGATCATGCTCTTGGATGTAGAGTGATCCATAGGCTTTCCAGGAGGGCAGGTAGAAGGTGGAAATGGCTACTGAAGGCCATGGGCATGGTCAAAGAGAAGGCCATAAGAAGAAATTCAATCCAGAGATGGATTTGGAGGTCATTGATATAAGAACAAGGATGGAACAATTGACATTTAAAATGCAACAAGATGAAAAAGTGCATTGGGTGTATGAGTGTCCCATGAAGAAGAAGGTGAAGTGGCCAATCAAGATATTATCGGCTAGAGGACAACAACAACTATTAAGGAGGTGGCTGAGGCATGCTGAAAACCTCAGTGAAATAGAGGAAGTGGTTCACATATGTGAGCCAGAGGTTGGAAAACACCTCAGTAATGAGCAGGAGGTGAGATTAGATAAAGATCTCATAAAATTCCAGGAGAGCAGAGATGGATTTTCATATTACCAGGTGGGAAATGCAATGAGATCATTGGAGGATATCATATACTGTTAGGAGGAAAATAGTGGAAATTCATATTGCCAGGTGGGCAATGATATGAGATTAGCAGAGGATTTCGTAAATTGTTAGGCGGGCAAAAATGGACTTTCAAGTTGCCAGGTGGGAAATAGAAAGAGATCAGTCGAAGGTTTCATATAATGCCAGAGGAGTAGTGATGAAAGTTCAAATTTTCAGGTGGGTAATGAAATGAGATCATTGGAGGATCTCATAGATTGTCATGTGGGCAGAAGAGAAGTCCCAAATTGCCAGGTGGGCAAGGGGAAAGAGATGAGACTGTTTGAAAGTCTCAGGAGCTCAGAAGTGAGTTTAGATCAACAAGGAGTGCTGATAGGTGAAGATTCATGTGGGTTTGAAGACCATGTGAATGAAGATGATGAGAAGTTAGAAACTTCTGCCATCGAAGAAGAAGATCTGAGGAACATTCTAATCATTGGCTGGATCAAGACATTTCTACCAAACAACCAAGTAGAGGCTAGAGAACATGATGAAAGTGCAACCAAAGAAGAAAAAAAACTAACAAAAACTGTCAAAGAAGAAGAAATGGAGCAGGCACTGATGTCTACCCCAACATAAGGAGAAGATTATTCCGAAGAATTGCTCAAAATTTTCAGCCAGGAAGTTGAATGGGAGGTGACTGCAGTACTGGAGCCTGCAGAAGAAGAGGAAGCAGACAACATGAACTTTGCTGATCTGTGTGAAGAATTGGAAGCCCTAGGGAGAAGGGTAATTGTGCAAAGATTGCACATCAAATAAGCTAAGTTGGAAGTAGATGAAGGAGCATACCATACAGAGGAGAAATTGGAGGGAGTTGGAGATGTACCAACCGAGGAGATGGCATAAATCAATATGTCAGAAGGAGAAATTGAGCAACAACTCAGTGATGAGACTACATAACTGAATTTTGTAGTAGGGTGGTGAACTAATTTCATAGAAAAATAAAACAATAGGGGAGATCAGGTTGATATACCCATTGACAAGGAGGAGGTGCAATAGATTAGGATGAAAAAGAAGAGCCATCCAGCAGAGACGATGGATGAGGTGATTGAGGAGATAAGATGGCTGATGTTGAGGTCAACAACATAATCTATTAGTACGAAGAAGATGAACAAAGGAGAGCCTTCCATAGTAGCAGGGAAGAAGTAGAAGAAGCAACAACAACAACAAAGTAGTGGAGGAGATGGACAGCTCCAGAAGAGAGTTTGGGATCCATGTGGAAGCAGGAGCTCATGATTTTTCACAACAATGGAGTATGATGCATGAGCATCAATCCAACTCAGCAATGCACCAACTAGCTAGCACATCAAAGTGCATTCAAGGAGGAGGAGAGGTTCCAACCCTCATTTTGAATTTCAAATTGTATTTAATGAAATTAAATATTGTAAGGCTGGAAGAGCCAAAGCCATGCCTTTGCGCAAGCAAGAATTGGTGTCGCCTTAATGGTTGACAGGTTGATGAGATATAGATCTGATCCAGACTAGAAAACCATTGAATGTAATTCATTGTAATGAAGCCGTAGTAGTATGGTGTCTTAACTGAGACATTAATGACACTAAGGAGGTGGAGAGGATAAGCTCGAGAATCCTCTCTTTGGTAAAAAGGGGATCTTTGTGTCTTATTTCCATTAAGGAGGTTAGGAATATAATAGTTTTGGGAGAGATATTGAGAGAATTGGGACTCCGTTGCAGTCCAGTTTTTGTAAACATCTGTATAGGCACACAAAGATAATAGAAAAACATTTTTTCTTGAATATGGTGTGTTTATGTATTTCATGAATGAATGTTGTGGATGTATGATAAGTTTCATTTGCAGTGGGAGATAAATTTCTTTTATCCTCGTTGAAGTTGTTATATCGCTCTGGGTTCTTTAGGCTGTGAAAGGAGTGCACAACAAAACATTGAAGTTTCTGTAGCTAGCGCAAGGAGTGCGCATCTAAACTTTGCGGAGCCAGAAAGGACATGCTAGGAGGGCGCGCCAGCGTGGTAACAATATAAAGATGAACCTCAAGGTTACTGAATACCTTAGAGGGGAAATTGTGCAGAAGAAGCACAAAGAGATAGAGTCACCAAGAAATCTGTAGAGCTCTGCAAGGTGTGCATTGAGAAGGAGGAAGGCTAGGAGGGTGAGAAGAATTTATTTTCAAGAAATCCTTTGGATTTGAGTTTGATGAAATCCCAGAAATGAAAGGAGTACATGGGAAATCAAAGTCCTCTAAGGATAAAGCTCAGAAGAGATAACACAAGGAGTGCATGGGAGTCAGAATTACTTTAAGTCCTAAAGCTCAAAAGAGATAGTGCAAGGAGCGCACAAGAGTGGACTTAGTCGAAGTCCCGAAGATCAGGAGGAATAGTGCAAAGTTGCATGCAGAGAAAAAGTGTGCACTAGGGCTGAGGCTAAATTCCATTTCTAAAGCATAGGAGAGACAACTTCTTTAGAAGCGCAAATCGAGACCCAATACATCAGGGCTCGCATGAGGTATTTAAAAGGTCGAGGCCTTTGACACTTAGAAATTCTTCCAAGTCGGGAGAAATTATAAGCTGAGGAGGAGGAGCGACAGTATCCGTTAGATCAGTTGCAGAGGAATATATCTGGGTCGTTGAATCTCACAGCCATACAGGAGGAATGCGCAGGAAGAAGGTCAGATCTGGATCGTAGGATCTAAGTGTGTGGACCGACAACCATTGGATCTAGAGGTAAGTGCACAAGGTTTAACCCTTTGAAGGTGCACATGAGGATACTCGAAAAGTCAGGAGCCACAACAATCCTGACCGTCCATCGAAAGAGGACATGTGGCAAGAGATCAACATTTTGCTGACTCACAACTCGGGAAGCCAGAGATAGGAGTCGTGAGGACTCGTGAAGTTCAATTTCATGAAAGGATCACAGTAGTTGATCGAAAGAGGGATATGGACCGTAGATCTGGTCCCAAAAAATTTTCAAGTTCGGGAATCGAGAGGAGGGAGGAAGCCATTGTTGAACTTCATGAAACGTGAAGTCCCGATTTGTGAAGGGTATCATGACCGTTGGATCATGAGGATTATGGACCGTTGATCTAGTCAGCGAAAAATTCGCAAGTTCGGGTTTCATAAGGAATGAGACGAGCAATCTTCTGACTTCACGAAACATGAGGTTGCAAAGCGCTCGGGAGATTGGCCCTCGGTCACATCCATAGGTCACATTGATGAAGGTTAAAAGGAGGAGCTAGTACACGCTAGGCTCCAAGTCGGGAGTTCAGAGGTTAGGAGATTCGAGGTGACTCACATGCAAAGACCTGACACACGAAGACGAGAATCACCTTTTGGTTAGGCACATGGTCACAACTAATGGTCATGTGGAAGGAAACTCGCGCCCAGTGCTAGTTCACGCGATCGGAGTTTCACAAGGACCTGTCGATTTATTTCTTGGAGGTTCCAACGGGGACCCGAAGAGATGCTTCAGCTCAAAGAATTGGAACAATCGATTGATCGGGAGGTCGGAAGACACTACTAAGGTAGGGGGGCTGCATCATCTCCCTTGGTTTCAGAATTCATAATTTAAGAGAATATTTACAAAATGACTTAAGAAATGATGAATGTTTTTATAAGGATGCAATTATTACATTTAGTTTAAAGGTTTTAGGCATGATTGATATGAAAAAAAAGAGGACTATTTTCCCTCCCCTACCCACATGAAACAACTGAAGGCATGCTGGATGAAAATAATTAATACATTAAAATGATTATTCAATGATCTAGGTATCCTAAGTATAAAAAAGGGTGAAGCTTATTCCAAGATAATGGGATTATACCTTGCATAAAGTACTGGTGAAGTACAAGATCCCAAACTTATTTTAAATAGCATTCTCTTGACAAGAAAACAATTTGAGGAACATGTAGAGACATTGAAAGGTACACAACAGAAAAGTTCAACAGTATGATCGAGTACATGGAGCAAGAAATTGAAAGTTCATTCTTGGAATATCTGAATAAAAATGAAGATATCGAAATCACATTGCAACAAATTTCAATTGATTATAGATAATTTGAGAGTACAATGTTAGACATAAGGGCCAAACAAGAGGTAACCGTTGCTCCAATGCGTGAATACATTTAAAATTGGTTAAAATTGGCCTTAATCAATATTATTGAAGAAAATCAAATGGAAGCAGTTGGTATCGGTCAAGAAGTTATCACCAAAGAGAATATAAGAGAAACAATGACCCAAAAATGAGAAAGAGAGATTCCATCACAGTAAGTGAAAATTGATCACATCCTTATCCCTTTCTCTTCCGCTTTCAAAATTCATCCAGTTATATTTTGTCTATATCAAGGAGAATATAACTGATTTTTGATCACTCCCTTCATTCTCTTTTCAGGTCTTGCATTGTTCCTTCCCTATTCTAGCTCCGTTCTTGCTCTTTTATTATTTCATTTCTTTATTTTATGGTCCACGAGAGCCAATCCTAGTCCATCTTTGGATAGATGCCTTTATTTTCATAAGACTATTAAAGACTATTTTTATTTTTTGAGAAACATCTAGAGAACTACTTTGGAGTTAAATTGTATCTTTGAACTCTGGTAATTTGAGTACAAGATATTTGAAATTAACCTATCAAATCCTATTTTTATTTTAATGAAAAGACTCTTTTAAAGTTCTCTGATATATGGGCCCCTCGTATTTCTTTCCTTGAAAGTGATAAAAAATATTTGAAACTGTGATGGATGTGAGATTCATGTTATATTTTCTATAGTTATTTTATTTGTTACATATTTTTTCAAAATTACTATTTTATGAGTGAAGGTTCCTAGTCCACTTCTCAAGAATTCTTGATGCACATATATTCTTTTCAATATTTCTATTTATTTGAATGATAAATTTTTGGAGTTTTGTTTTTATCACTCTCCCATTTTAATATTGATTTCCCAAGATCTTCAAAGATAAATCTTTAAATAATTCAAAGAGGAGTACCATATCTATAAAAACAAAGGGGGATATTTAATCCTCACGAGGTTGTTGTTTTGATCTTAATTGATTCAAACATCAACAGTAGGCACCAACCCAGTCTTACAGATCTTCGTAGACACCAATCTACTAGAGACACCAATCCCCACCACTAAGAACCAACTTAGCAAGAGGCACTAATATCTTTGTTTAAGAGACACCAACCTAGTCTTAAAAATATTCATAGCCACTAATCTATTGGAGACACCAATCCTCACCGCTAAGAACCAACTTAGAAAAAGACACCAATATTTGTGTGAGAAGCACCAACCTTCACTAAGTCTACTTTCTACTTATACATTCACTAGGCCTGCTCACTACTTCTACCTTCACCAGGTATACTCACTTATTTTGTCTTCACCAAGTTTGTGCACTACTTATGACTTTACCAAGTTTGACCAAAATTTGAATTTCCAAATGGAAACTTTCTCAAATCTTGCTATTTTAGGCCTCTTCCCAAGAATGAATTTGTACAACATGCCATGTATCCAATTTTTCAAATATTATTTTGAAAATTTTACCTAAGGTACTTATGTATGTCTCCTCAGATCCCTGGAAATTTCACTGTCTAAAAAGTCATAGAAAAGAAGTTGTAGTGAAAATGCCAAACTGACCTATTTGAAACTGATCTTAGGACCATTCAGAAACCCTAAATTCCACATAGAATATCTCATAAAGTGTAGTGAAAAAACATCTGAAATTTTTAACTGTGGTACTTCTATATGTATTCTCAATTTTTTGAAAATTTCACATTCTGAAAAATCATAGAAAATAAGTTATAGTGAAAATTACAAACTAACCTATTTGAAACTGATCTTGGGACCATTCATAAACCCTAACTTCCACACAACATATATTATAAATTACAACGAACCAACATCTAAATTTTTTACCTGAGGTAATTTTGTATGTCTCCTCAAGTCTCTGGAAATTTCATAATTTGAAGAGTCCTTGAGAAGACGTTATAGCGAAAGTGCCAAGTTGACCTGTTTGAAATTGATTTTAGGAGAATTCAAGAACCCTAAATTACACAGAGCATATATACAAAAGTATAGTGAAAAAACATTTTGAATTATTACCACATGTACCTAGAGATCTCTCCTCCATCTCCTCAAAATTTCATTGTATGAAACATCCTATAAAATAAGTTATAGAGAAAGTGCTAAGTTTGCCTGTTTGAAACTAGTTTCAGGAGCATTCAGGAACCCTAACTTCCACATGGCATATATCCAAAAGTATAACGAGAAAACATACAAATTTTTTATCACATGTAACCAAATATATCTCTTCTGTTTCCTCAAAATTTCAAGGTATGAAACATCCCATAAAATAAGTTATCGCAAAAATGCAAAGCTAACCTGAAACTGATTTTACAACTCTTCCCTTTTGGAATAATATTCAATCTTTGCTCATCCATTTTTCTCTCACATACTTTCTCTTTTTATAATTTTTTCATAACCCTTCATGAAGTGACATGCAAATTAATTAAATAATTAATTCCCCTTTTTTGTTTTACTTTTCCAAATACCATGGGAAAATACCCAAACCCACAGGTTGGAAACCACCATTTCAATTTTTACTTTTTCACATGCACCCATTTTTTAATATACTTGTAAACACACACACACACACACACACACACACA
>SNQJ01S0018732.1:165897-189492 GCA_010110895.2 Picea sitchensis
ACTGAAAATAATGAGGTTTCCTCTATTTCCTTTTGCTCACATAAAGTTTCCCACCAATCTTTGACATGGGGAATGGCTTTGAGGAGCGCAAAAGTAATCTTTTCTCTATTCGAAAATTTATGAACAAAAAAATACCCTTCTAGTAGATTCAACCACTTGTCTACAACATCTGCGTCTATCTGACCTTCAAATATAGGAGTATCAAAGTTTATTTGTACCTTGAAGGGGGCGGCGCCTCTGTTCGAAGAAGATGCATCGCCCGTTGGTAGTCGCCGAAGAATTTGCGTGAAGCTATCCATCATCTCGTTCCTCTGTTGCGTGAGGGCTTCCTCAATCAATAGTTTGAAAGGATCTCCTGTCCCGTCATCTTTATTTTCTCCTTCCATGGGAGGTCGCTTGGGCATGCGAGAGCTTCTGTCCTCAAGAGAAACAAGCTTGAGACCCAACTCTTTGTACTCCGACCTCGTTGGGGACATGCATTAAGATGACAAGGAGCAGACCACTCTGATACCACTGATCCGGATTTTATGAGCAGAATGAAATGAATACAAATTATTAACAGGTGCTTAACACAAAATAACAGAGATACAGTAAAACTGGTTTTCTATTCAATAACGAAATAAGCTGAAACTGTAAAATGCAGCGGAAACAAGCTTGCTGGAATGATGGCGGCTTATCTCTGAGAAGAGATGTGACGACAACGGGAATTCACCAGAAGAAGGTTACAATGAGGCTCTGAAGGCCTTTTTACAATAAGAAATAATTCCAAAAACCCTATACATCCAAAAACCTAACCCTAGGAGATGAAACGCCAAAAGTCATGTGGGCCTCGTTTGGGTAAGCTAGTACATCAACTTCCCGAGGTCGTAACTTTTGCATACGATCTCCATTTTAGGCGTGTGATAGCCCGTTGGAAAGGTATCGCTGAGGAGATTCATTTTGGGGGCTCAATTATGTCTTTGAATATCATTAAGGAGATCAATACCGAAAAACCTTCATTTAGGCCCTCAAAATGGCCCCGGAAGTAAAAACTGCTAAAAATAGTAAATTGCCAAAAATGTCAGAAAACTGTTTTGAGCTAGTTGGAAAAGGTGGGTGGCCACCGATATCCATATAGATAAAAAAATTTGTGGTGTATATGGAATAGTGTATTGCATTTGGATGCCTGGTGCAGTGTAGTAAATTGTAAATTTATTGTTCACATATTCACCTCCATTAATTGTTCTTAACCTTTGAAGTTGATGTCTAGATTGATTTTCTACAAAGGCCCTCTAGGAAAAAAAATTGTCAATAACTTCACTCTTAAGTTTTAAGAATCAAACCCAAGTGCATCTGGAAAAGTCATCAATGAAAGTTAATAAATACTTGTACCTAGAAAAAAAGGAGAAGAAAGTGGACCACACAAGTCACTGCAAACAAGCTGCAAAGGGGTCGAGGTGTGACAAGAGGCATGTTTGTCAAAAATATGTTAATGATGTTTTCCAAAAACACAACTGACACAAACACCATATTTGCAAGAAACAAGAGGAAGACCAGTGACCATCTATTGATTTCATAGTTGTTGCAATGAGCGATAGTTTAAATGACCAAACTACTCATGCCAAAGTTTACTCAAGCCATCGCTATGAGAAATAAAAACTAATGGAAAAGATGATGACCCAAAGTTGACAAACTTGTACAACTTGGTAATATCATCCTTGATTCCAGTTACAATAACATGTTTAGGATATTTTAGATCCTTGATTACAATTTGGTGAGGTGAAAACTCTACGCTTTTACCTTCACCTGAATGAGTGATTTGATACACTAATAAAATGTTGCAAGAAAGACTTGGAACACATAATACATCATTGAAATGACCATTATCTACCTGAATTGTTCCAAACTCTACAACACTAAGATATTTATCATCACCAACAAATATTTTCTTGGTGTTGCATTCATTTAGAGAAAAACATATGGATTTATCCTTGGCCATATGATAAGATGCTCCAAAATAAATAATCCAGTGATAAGAAGAAGAAGTAGAAATTACATTGAAGGAGAAACCAGAAGCAAAAAGTGCATGTCCATGAGAAGAAGAGTTAGAAGAAGAAGAATCAATATTGATGTTGTGCTTCTTCATCACTTCTTCCAAAACTTACATCTTCTTAAAACATTTGGACTCCACATGACCATCTTTCCCACAAAAGTTGCAATTCCTATTAGTCTTCTTATTTTATATTTTTCTCCTTTGTCAACATTAGGAGCAGATTTTGGCGGAGAGGGTTTGGGACCCTTGGTTTGCTCGTTGTTGTAGCGAGAATGTTACTTCTTGGGATTCTTGAATTTATCTTTCTGCTAGGCCACTAAGGCTTTGTTGGATATACCTGCAGTACTAATTAGTTCAAGTTGCACAAGCTTACATTGTTCTCAAATTAGAGAAACATAAAATGAATCAAGAGATGGTTCTTTATAAGAAGTCCCTAGAGATTGTCTAGTGGCATAAAAGGTAGATAAAAAAATGGAATATGCACTACCAATCTTAGAGAAAATAATATATATGCATTGATCTTCCTTAAGATCTAGTTGGGACTCTATACACAAAATTCTAAGTGTTTTGAACTTTGATAAGTAATATTCAATGGAAGGAAAATCATTTGGACTTAAAATCATTAACTGATTTTCCAATTGGTGAGCTCGAATAATATTGTGTTTACCAAACATAGCTTCAAGATTTTCCCAACCTTTATTTGGGCTCTCAATTGCTTGAAGGTGAAACCTTAAATTGAGAGATATGGACATTCCAATTAGTCCACATGCTTCATCATTCATATTAACCCATTTGGTATACTTGTCATCATCAGTGGGTTCTTGTCCTTTTCCCAAGGTAATCTGGTACAATCCTTTACTTCTTAATACATCCTATGTATGGGATTTCCATGAGAAGTAGTTGGTACTGGTAAGAAAAATATCACTCAGAGAAGCCATATTAAATATGCAGAGAATATGGATTTAAAATTTGAAAATGATGGTATAGATGAAATTCTCTTGGAAAAATAGGATGTTGCAAAAAAACGCCACTGGAAACAGACTTTGGATGTGAAAGTTATGCCCTTTTGAAAAAAGGAATTAATGGTAATCAAAGAGACAGATGGAAAGTAGAAGTTGGTCCACGTGGTGATACCCCTCCTTCTGATAACCTTACTTTAACAAATAAGTTTCTAATGAAGTGACCCACTTTTATAGAATAAGCATGGATCACTTTTACAATGGAGTTACTTTATAAATGAAAAGTTACATGCAAAACAAATAACTTAAAATAAAATATTAAAGCTACTTATAGTGATTCACTTTTATAATTTAAGTGAAATACTCTTTAGAATGGATGCATGAATTTTTTCCAAAAGAGTAAGAAAAGAGAGACTTGAACTCAAGACCTCTTACTTAATAAAACAACTTTTAACCAAGTGAGCTAGTGCAAAACACATTATATTGTTAAGAAGGAGGATTTGGGGTGTTGTTTTTGTTGTTGAAGATGAACTTGGAGAGTGTTTTCATAAAAACCTCTTTTGAAACAAGACACTAATTTCCCTTCTTGATTACAACAAGGGTTAGATCTCGGTTAGCTTACCCAGAAAATGAAAAATTTCTCTATGTTTCTGATCTATTCAGATCACACATAGTGCACGACAAAGAGAATATGCAAATAAGAAAACCATTTCCGCTTTGTTTATGATTTTCCAAGATCGCACAGAGCATAGTGAAAAGAGAATACACAAATTGAAAAAGAGTAGAAACCCATAAATAAATAAAAATAAAAAAAATATTATCTCTGTAAAATTTAAAAGGGCATATTCAAGTTTAATACCTTTGGATATGACTAAAATGGTTGTATCTTGGGAAAACATAAACATTTTCGAGTGAAACGAAATAAATTATTAAATGAAATAAGAACTCTCAACACAATTAAATGGTCCTCTCAGTCTAGAAAAGTATGAAAATAACATAAACCAGAGACACGACAACACTTCACGATCTTGATATACAATGGGAACGAGTCTTCAAATGTTCTCTGATACCATGTTCGAAAATATAGGTATTCCAAAAGAGGAAAAACACCTTCAATAACAACTCACACATCCAGATCAAAGATTAATGCACTAATGTTTTATGTGGTAAAACCCTTGTGGGGAAACATCCACAACCCCAACCAATGTGACAACTTGGAGAAATTTATTAATGCAAAAAAAAATATTACATAGAGATTTACAAGAGAGTTTATCACAATCGATCATTGACAACTGACCCTCCATGTTATTTAAATATATATCATAGACCAATTAGGTGCTAAGCCATGGATCAATGTAGTTTTTAAGATCAAGGAGAATATGAATCGTCAGATCACTCTATGTTATGAACATATCGTGATCTTCAGATTACCTAACTACAAATGCATACTAAACAAACAAACTTTTACTTAACGAAACATTAGACCAAGTTGATCTTAGCTAACTCCTGATTGTCTAAATATCCTAACATATATGGCCCATTCTTCTATGTCATAACCAACTCTCATCTCTTTGTCCCAAATAAAAATTTTCTCCCTTGATCTCATTGAGGATATGTACATTATTTGAGGTTATATATGCATTTTACACTAATCTTCCCGAGCCTTTCTTCCTTATATCACAACCTTGAGAATCAAATGTGAGAGTGTGCCCTTGAGAACACATTTAGATAACACTGAGAAGATTATGTTCCAAACCTTCAACATACAAGACACTCTTTGTTTTAGTCTTTCCATTATCAATATTAAGTGTACCTTTTCTAGATATCCTTGTGGTAGCATTATCTCCAAATGTTACATTGCCTTTGTTTACTTCCTTCAAAGTGAAAAACTTGTTCTTGTCCCCTCTCATGTGGCTTGAACATCCATGGTCAGCGTGCCGCTTTTTCCCTTTATTTTGAGCATGAAGGGAAGTTTGCACAAGCATATATTCCTCATTCTAATTTTATTGCTCCTACTTTCTTTTCTAAACTCCCATGGGTTCTTTCTTTTGTTTGGAAAGGGTATTTTCTTCCCTGTTTTGTCTAGAAGTTTTTACTAGGCCACTTCTACAAAAACGTGCTATGTGTCCATAGTTGTTGCACTTATATCATAAAACATTGTAATCAAATAATGGAGCAAATGAATTATAGTTTCTCTTTGAGAATCCATAAATGCTTATATTTTTGTTCCATACATGATCATTTCTTGGATATTCTCTACAATCTATTGCTTTATGACCAAAGTGATTGCAAGAAAAACAATAACCAATGAAAGAGTTTTGGTACTGAGTTGTGCAAGACCATGTTGGTGGGAAAGATCTTATGAATTTGTCCTTTTTTTCTTTGGGAGGAATGACAATTTTCTACAGAACATCATTTTCTCTCTTCCTATATTCTTCGTCACTGATAGAGATTTTGAGTACATCAATATAGCTTTTAAATTTTCCTTCATTTACTTTCTTCGGTGTCTATGTAGATTTTGAATATTCTATGGTGGTCATTTGAATATTATCATAGACAAGACCAATTTTAATGATTGGTGATTGTTGGAATTTGATGATATCATCTAATATTTCAGTTCTGTTTTCAAACTTCAAGATTCTATTCAACTAAGCAATTTAATTCTCCAATTCCTTTATTAAGGAATCAATTTTAGCTTCCAGTTTCTTGTAATTTTTTTCCTTTTCATTTAGTTGGATTCTCACCACTTATTCCATCATTTTTTCCTCTTCTAGTTGAATCTTTAGAATGATAATAGTCTTCTCTATTTCTTCAAATCTTGGTGACATTTTTTATTTTGAATCACAATCCTCCTCTTCATATTTCTGTAACTGCTCCTTTTGTTTCAATTATTTTTTCTTAAGATTCTTTATTTCTCTTAAGGCACAAATTATTTCTTCTTCACGATCTACTTCCACATATATTTCAACATTTTATTCCTCTATTGAATCCATCATTTCTTTCCCTTTGTATTAATTTCATGAAGCATCAATCTTCGTTTCCATTTCCATGTGTGCTCCCAAGATCTACCTTCCAATGGTTAGACTATTTACGAAGGAACTAGCTCTGATATGATACCAATTGTTTATCATACACTTATACTGAGGGGGAGGGGGTGAATCAACATAAGACAATTTTTTCTTATTCAAACATTCATCAACCATAACAAAAAAAATCAAATATGAGATCTATTAACTGCAGAACACAAAACACAAGATTTACGTGGAAACCCTTTTAGTAGAAAACCAAAAAAAATCTCTTTATAATTCTTTGTAGGAACCAATTTACTATTACAAATATTTGTATGCACCAACCTACTAGAGACACCAATCCCCACTAGTACAAACCCTTTTAGGCACCAATCTAGTCTTACAGATCTTCGTAGACACCAATCTACTGGAGACACCAATCCCCACCACTAAGCACCAACTTACTAAGATACACCAATATATTTTTTTGAGTGACACCAACCTACTCTTACATATATTCGTAGACACTAATCTACTGGAGACACCATTCCCCACCTCTAAGAACAAACTTAGCAAGATACACCAATCTCTTTGTGTGAGTTGCACCAACCTTCACTGAATCTTCTTGCTACTTATACCTTCACTAGGTATTATCACTACTTATTCCTCACTATATATACTCAATTCTTCTTCTTTCACCAGGTCTTCTCACTAATTCTGCCTTTACCAAGTCTGACCAAAATTTGAATTTCCAAATGGTAACTTTCCCAAATATTTCTTTTGTAGACCTCTTCCCAGGAATGAACTTGTACAACATACCATGTATCCAATTTTTTAAATACGATTTTGAAATTTTTACCTGAGGTACTTTTGTATGTCTCCTCAGATCCTTGAAAATTTCATAGTCTGAAAATTCCCAGAAAAGAAGTTATAGTGAAAATGACAAACTAACTTGTTTGAAAATGATCTTAGGACCACTTAAGAACCCTAACTTCCAAAAATCATATATCATAAAGTATATTGAACCAAAATATGGAATTTTTACCTAAGGTAATTCTATATTTCTTCGCAGTTCTATGAAAATTTCACAGTCCGAAAAATCCCAGAAAATAAGTTATAGGGAAAATTCCAAACTGACTTATTTGAAATTGATCTTAGGACCATTCAAAAACCCTAACTTGCACATATAATATATCAAAAAGTATAGTGAATCAACATATTAAATTTTTAGCTAAGGTACTTATGTATGTATCCTTAATTCTCTAAAAATTTCACAGTCTCAAAAGTCCTAGAGAAGAAGTTATAGCGAAAGTGCCAACTTGACCTGTTTGAATCTGATTTCTAGAGAATTTAGGAACCCTAACTTCCATAAAGAGTATCTGTGAAAGTGTAGAGAATAAAAATATATATTTTTATCACATGTACCTAGATATCTCTTCTCCATATCCTAAAAATTTCATGTTTTGAAACTTCCTATAAAATAAGATATAGAGAAAGTGCCAAGCTGACCTGTTTGAAACATATTTCATGAGCATTCATGAAACCTAACTTCCAGGGGGAATATCTATGAAAGTGTAGCGAAAAAACATATGAAATTTTGACCACATGTAACTAGAGATCTCTCCTCCGTCTCCTCAATATTTAAAGGTTTGAAACTTCTTATAAAATAAATTATCACAAAAATGCCAAGATGTTCTAAAACTGTTTTCACAACTCTTCCCTTTTGGAATGATATTCAATCTTTTCTCAACCATTTTTCACACACACACATTCTCTTTTTATACTTTTTCATAACCCTTATTGAATGGACATGTCCATTAATGAAATAATTAATTTCTCTTTTTATTTATTTTACTTTTCCAAATACCATGGGAAAATACCCAAACCCATGGGTTTGAAACCACCATTTTACTTTTTACTTTTTCACATGCACCCCTTTTTTAATATACTTGTAAACACACACACACACACACATATCTTGGAAATGTTCTGTGTATTATAATGTCATAATATTCCATTAATTACAACATTAATCCTTTGACATCAATGACAATAATTACAATATATTGTTACACACCAAACATGGGAGAGTATTATTGGGTCTATCCAATAGGTTTAAACCCTATTGTTGAAACTTCAACATTGATACCCATAAAAAGAATCAATGTTAGAAAAAGGGCTTGAATTTGTGTGGTTGATTTAGTTGCTAAAACTAGTTCATCTACAAACAACTTGTATTAACACACTAAAGTTCCAAATCTTGAAGTACCTATTGAAAAAATAAACCCTCAATATTTGGAAAACCTTGAACAAGATATTGATATTAAAATACCTAACTTAGTATCAAATGAGGAGGTTAATTCCTTTAGATGTAAAACCCAAGCATACACCAAGAATATTGGTGCTTTTCCCATTGCTTCTTTACTTCCTTGAAGGAGTATTGCATAGGGAGTTACACAAACTAGGGAACATACGTTAGTTCATGCTGCAGAGGATTTAGTTAAGTTAGAATTATGAGAAATTTCACAACCTCTTAAGTTAATTCCTCCAACTCCAAATTTAGCCATGTGGGATAGATCAAGTGGTTTAGTGCTCTGGTTATTTCAAATGAGGTCTTAGGGTCAAATCCCTGACCAACTATTGTTTATCTTTGACATGAGATTGTTGAGCCTCACTTGATGTCCCCACAAGGTTAGGCCTGTAATCAAGTTGATGGTTTACCTTTTTATCATCCACAAAATGTGGGAAAGTACTCGGGGGTTTCCTACAATTTCTTCCATTGGAAAAAAATAAAAATTCCTCCAACTCCAAATCTTGTAGCTTCCCCAGTTGTAACTGAAGAATATAAAAGTCAATCAAAATATGAATCTGATATAGAAAATTGAAATACAAGTTCTATAATCTTTGATATGGTGAACAAGCAAAACCATAATCAAACCTGGTTAGCCCGAGATGCTTTGTTATTACCTGGGAAAATGCACAACCTACCCAAACACTCTAAGTTCTTACTACCCAAGTATGATCCTGACCTTTTTGTTCCTCCAAAGGATCATATCAAAAAATTCATCCTAGCTATCAGTTTGATCAATCTACAACATGAATATGCAGTGTGCAAACTTTTCCCATGTATCTTTGAAAACAAATCCTCCACTTGGTACTTTAATCTACCAGTTAGATCAATCACCGTTTGGGGTGATTTTCAGAAGGAATTTGTTGATAATTTTGAGGAGGAAATTACCATAACATTTTTAATGAATGAAATATTTTCATTGGTTATGGGTCCTAAGGAAAGAGTTAAGGACTTGAACCAAAGGTTCACTAGTGTTATCAAAAAGTTTAGGCCAGAAAAGAAACCTACCCATGAACTTCAAATTAAATTTTATGTGAATGATTTACCAATTCCTATTTCCATGTTCGTTACACAAGTAAGAAATAACACTTTAACATTAAACTTTGAAGAAGTAAAATATGTAGAGTTTGATATGATGGGTTGTAAAGAAACCCATGCTACATTTTCCAAAAGGAAAATTGTTAAGTTGAAGAAGAATGTCATCTTACCTAGATTGCAACCTAAACCAACTATTGAGGATAAGGAGAAAGATAACATGGACATGGATAATTTACAAAGAATGATTAAACATCTAACAAAAAAAATCATTGAAATTAAAAGAAATTATGGAGAGTGTACCTCAACCCAAAGACTGTATAGACCCTTATTTAGGAGACCTATTTAGGTGCATCCCTTCCCATAATTTCTTAAATTCATCGATCAATGGTTGGTGGTAGACATCCATTCTCTTCACTTTCCTTCCACCTGGGATATCAATGTCTTGGAGGGAATATGGGTTAAGTCCCTCAATAACTATTCTCAATCATAGGTTTCATACTTCATCATTGAATTTATTATTCCATGTATAATTTATATGCTTCATGGTTATTGAACCTTCTAAGATTCACATAATTCATGGAACAATTCTATGTGAGGCATGCCACCCCTGCAACATGGCTAATTTTTTGCAACAAAATATCCTTTGAATCCTTCGAATTATATGCATGTGCCTCAATATCTTATGAGGAGGACCATGTTCCTTACCATTTTTTATTTATTTATGGTACCTATCATGCCCACATTTTGGACATATATTTTTTTCTGCATATTCATTTCTATATAGAATACAATCATTCATACATGTGTGGTATGATATGTACACAACACCCAACATTTAAGATTTTTTTTTCCCTCTGTGAAACTATCGAGAAATACATTATCACTCAGAAGTACCTTATCCTTGAGTAACTTGCAATTAGTGGGAAATAGAAATCTGCATTGTCATTAAGCATGAATAAAATAAACCCTTTTATTCCTTCATTGTGTGACAATATTCCTTAAAAAAATAGGGGACTTGATGGTTATTTACTTCAAAAGTGTTGAGAAATACATGCCTAACATACCATACTTTGATTTCAAGTTGTACACTAGCATTGTTGTCCCTAGTTAGGTATAAGAACTTGAACCCTGCACTCGACCAAAGAGAGGGGTGGTGGAAGAATATTTCACGATTTCGAAGAAGGTATATATGAAATCAATGTCATCACCTATTTCATTTTTCCAGAATGCATATAACAAAATTCCCTCCATGGCTTGGGTATGATCTAGGTGGATATTGGTGGCCACCCACCTATTCCAGTTGGCTCCTTTTGAAATTTTTTAGTTCAACACATTCTTCTGTAATTCTTTATAATTGTGGGTTCTACACTTCTGGGACTATTTGAAGCCCTAGATAGCTTCTAGGTGGAGATTGGTGGCTTCCCACCTAATCCAACTGGATTATTTTGGAAGTTTTCATGTAAGTACATCTTTTTGTACTTCTAGGGCTGTTAAAAAGGCCTTTGGAGCCTCATTGTAATTATTATTCTCAAACAGATGCATGTAGAATCCACATCTCTTCCTCAAAGATAGCTAACACCATTCGAGCAAATTGTTTCAGTTATGCAGTTTTACAATTTCAACCTATTTTATTCATTCAATGGAAGTAATTGTTCACTAGATATCTGTTGTTTTTCTCGGTTTCACCGTGTTATGGTATTCAATCCGTGATTCGTTCCACTCATAAATCTGTATCAATGGTATCAGAGCGGTTTTATCTTCATTTGGTTTTATTTGTGCATGTCCCTGACAAGATTTGGGTAGAAGAAGATGGGACTCAAACAAGTCAGGCCTTTGCAATATCAACCGTGCGTGACCCGACCACAACTCATGGGGGATGAGAAGAAAGATGATGGAGTAGGAGATCCTTTTAAAATGTTGCTTGAGGAATCTCTTGCATGAAAAATGAATGATATGATGGACAGCTTTTCACAGATTCTTCGACAACTTTCCACATGAGACACATCTTCATCAAGCATCCACACAACCCCCTTCAAGGTACAAGTAAATTTTGATATTCCATTATTTGAAGTACTGATAGATGTGGATGTTGTAGATAAATGGTTGAATATGCTCGAAGGGTATTTTTCGGTCCACAATTTTTTCGATAGGGAAAAGATTATTTTTTCACTCCTCAAGGTCATCCCCTATGTTAAAGACTAGTGGGATACTACTCTGAGCAAAGGGCCACAAAGGAATCTAGAATATTTGTGGTCGCCCCCACCTGGGATTCCTTTAGGGATTCCATTAAATAAAAATACTACCATGTTGGAAGCTATGAGGACCAGTACACAAGATGGACCACGCTGTGTCAAGAAAGGGACCTGAGAGTACCAGATTTCATCAATATTTTCCATACTTTGTGCACCAAATTGGGTATCAAAGACTCTGAACGACATCTAGTGCTCAAATACTGCAATTTTCTTCATAGATAAATTCAAACATAAATGTATTTTTTGGACATTGCATCATTAGGTGTGGCTTATAGATATGCTATCAAGATCAAGCATAAATTTAAGCAGAAGAGGAGAGCGTTTGGATATGTAAATTATTCACAGCCGAAGTAGGGAAAAGGCGGTCCCAACCCACCAAAAAAGGGATAGAGAAAATATGGCCACTCTTAGGAAAACCAATCCAAGACGCAACCCAAGAAGGGTAATGAGAATTCGAAGAAGGACACAGGAAAGTGGTGTGAATACCATAAAATCCCTTGGCACAACACTGAAGAATGTCGCTCCAAGAAGTCACTGGTGGACGAGCTGAAAGATTTAGAGTCAAAGGAATATTCTGACTCTGAATCAAATTCATAAAGTGGGAAGAAGATCATCGATGCCAAACCCAGTGCCACTATCGCTACCACCAAAGTCTATCCAAGAAAACCAAAATAAATAGAGGAAAGGGAATGCCTCTTTCACTCACAAATGTGGGTAAAGGGGACTCCACTACATTTCATTATCGACAACGAGAGTCAGACGAACCTTATTTCAGCAAAGGTCATCAAGCAACTGGACCTGTCGATAACATGACATCTATATCCCTACACCATTGACTGGCTTTGCCAAGGATGCGATCTCCACGTCAGCCAACGGTGTCGTCTGCCCTACAACATCAAGCCCTTCAAAGATGAGGTATTGTGTGATATTTCTCCCCTTGAATTTTGTGTTGTTATTTTAGGCCAACCATATTTGTGGAAGCGACATGATTTGTATGAGTCTAGACCCCACAATGTTATTATTACTTTGGGTAGATAATTTTACAGGATACTAGAGGTAGTGTCGCCTACCTCTATTTCTTTAATCTCTGCTAAGCAATACAGTAAGGTCATTTCACAGATCGAGAAGTTTGTCTTCTTTGTGATCCATACTCATAGTAAGAAGAAGGTTTCTTCCACATCTGTGACCTCTATATAGAGAATCTCTTTGCATTAGAAGCAAGTGGACGAGATCATGGAAGAGTACAAAGACATCTTATCCTCATCCACCGGGGTACCGACGCACTACCAAGTCAAGAATCCAATTTATATAAGCCTCGATGCACCACTACTTAATGGACCAGTCTATCATCGCTCGCTGATGGAAAATGACGAAATCAAGCACCATATCCAAGAGCTGCTTCAAAAGGGGCACATACAACCAAACTCCTCCCCTTGCAGAAGCCTGATTGTGCTGGTGTAGAAGAAATATGGGACCTGGCGACTCGACATTGATTAGAGAGCATTAAAAAAAATCACAGTCAGGAACCGATACCCAATTCCTTGAATTAATGACCTTCTTGACCAACTCAAGGGGGGAAATTTCTTCAACAATATTGACCTAAATTTTGGTTACCACCAAGTTCCCATCGAACCAATTGATGTATGGAAGACAACTTTCAAATATAAATAAGGTCTCTTTGAATGGTTGGTCATGCCCTTTGGCTTAACAAATGCACCAAAAAATTTCATGATATTGATGGATGATGTATTGAGACCCTTCACCAACTATTTTGTGGTGGCATATTTGGATGACATCCTCATCTTCAAAAAAACTTGGGAGGAGCACATGCATCATATTCAACATGTTTTGGGCACTCTGCGACAACACAAGATATATGCCAACTTGGAAAAATGATCCTTTGGCATGAACAAGGTCCAATACTTGGGCTACATTATTGATGATCATGGGGTACATGTGGATCCAACTAAGATACAAGTCATTCGTGACTATCTAGCCCCAACCACATTAATTGAGCTTCAAAGCTTCTTGGTACTTGCCAACTTCTATCGAAGGTTCGTTTTGGGATTCTCCCATATTACATGGGCCCTCAACCAAGTAACCAAGGGTGGTGGAAAGGAGATGTTCGCATGGGGGAAGGAACAAAACAAGCATTTGATTATCTGAAGCATCACTTTTTCTTAGCTCCAGTACTCTCCTTACCTGATATGAAACAACCATTTGCGATTGCGAATTATGCCTCTGGCTATGTTGTAGGTGGAGTTCTCACTCATCACGGTCATCCAGTAGCATACCATAGTGAGACACTCTCAGATACTGTCCGAAAATACCCCACCTATGAAAAATAAATGTGTTCCATTGTGCAAGCCTGTCGTCGATGGAAACATTACATTCTATGAAAGGAGAAAATCAACTACACTAATCACAAGCCTCTGCAGTTCATACATACATAGAGGAAGTTGCAAAAAAAGCACCATCAAAAGTGGTCCACATACCTACAACAATTCCATATCAACGTCAAGTATAAAACAGGGAGCACAAATTGTGTCACTGACTTCCTCAGTCGCCCTCTTGTTTCTACAATGATCACCACAATGCTCCATTCCTATGGGCATGAGGAATCTGAGTGGCCCCAACTTTATCAGCGCGACCTTGAATTCACCACCGCCTATCATATCTTGGGTACAGGTGTGAATGTCACAGATTTTCACATCTAGGATGGACTGTTATGCCATCTGGGACACCTATGTGTTCCTACAAGTGAGCGTGCAAAGATGATTTGGGAGGATCACTACAGTTAGATGGTAGGACATTTTGGCATGGAGAAAACTGTGGCCGTTCTACATAAATATTTTTATTTTCCAAAACTTTGAAAAGACATCAGTAAGTATATCAGATCTTGCACTACATGTGCCATTGCCAAGCCATCCATTAAGAAACAAGGCTTATACACCCCTCTTCCTACTCCCGATAGGCATGGGAATCCATATTGATGGATTACATGTCTGGCCTTCCATCCACCAAGCACGACAATGATTGTGTATTTGTGGTGGTTGATTATTTTTCGAAGATGGCCATTATCATAGCTTGCAAGAAGATCATCACAACAACAGATACTGCAAAGATCTTCTTTGAATGAGTGTGGGTCCATTTTGGGATACCACAGACCATCACCTCATATTGGGACAACATGTTACTCAGGTGGATATTGGTGGCCTCCACCTAATCCAACTGGCTTGAGGAGATTTCTTATTAAACCACATTAAATAATGATTTGTGAAAGGTTATATTATATATCTCAAGCGCTCATTTCAAATATTATCTAGATCAAAAGAACACTCTTGTCAACTTATGGTATAAACAACTCAAAAACAGTTTTGTGGAGATACTTTGAACATTTTTGGATGAGAGGACCAAAATTTTCAGTGGTCTAGAGCGTATTCTTATTATTCATCCCCTTCTTCTTAGAAGGAAGTAATTTGGACGTCCAAAATTGCTCGTACAGGCTGCGTTCCTGAGGTTTTTGACTGCAAGGAGTTGGTTTCCTGGTGCACTGAGAAGTATATACCAAGCCAATAGATGATTCAAATCCAAGACCATTCTCCCGTCTCCCTTTCACGTCAAGTATTCTGTAAAATGTTGAGACTCCCAGAGCCAACACTCACCTTCAAAGGTGAAGATTGCAGAGACTTCTTGAGAAAACACGAAAACAACATGAATTCTTGGAGAATCCCACAACCATCCCTGAAGATATTACCAGATTGCAAGTCATTTTTTTCAAAAACCCATTTCAGAAAATTTCCTGGTTATTTACCAGAGTTACGGGCCAAGAAAATACTGCTAGCATTTCCCATATGATTCTTTACATCTTATACTTTACTGTCAAGGAGCAGGCCATTTTTGATTGGGGGAAGTTGATTTCCATTGAAATATCTTCCCAATTATCTCAATATATAAAGGATAAGAAATTATTTATGTCTTCTTATTTGATTTTTGCAATAGTGCATTGCTGTCATTTACATAGATTGTCTATATGCAAGAAGGTGAATTGTGAATTTGACCCTGTGACCTTTTGGTACCAAGCGTTATGGAGGCACAAATCTTCCCTACATTTTTTTGAAGTTTTCAATGACTTTGTTTCAGTCCTTAAAGGATTTTTGTTTGGAAAAGACCCAAGAATATTCCCTCAGGTCAGTAAATTCTTGGACAAAAAGGGGACTTTGGAGCAAATGAAAAATTACAACGTTATCAGGATTTTCGGTTCTAAATAAAATTCTTCCTTTCTTCCATGCCATATATCCGAAAAAATGTTTGTCACAGAAGTCGCAAGGAAATATAACTTTTAGCTACACTTTTTTCATGAAAAATGAAAAAATAAATTCATACCTTTGCCTTGGAAAGTTGGGGATTTCGTATTTAGAAATATGAACAAAATTGATGAATTCGCAAACCACTTCTAGAACTTGAATCTCAAGTACACTAAAAATATTAGAGGGTTTGGTTCTAATGGAATATTTGTGGAACATATGTTAATAGTGGGTTTTAGCAGTTCATTTATCCATACTATTCTAGGATAAGAAGAAGATAATAACCTAGGAAATCCTACCCACATTGCTAGCAACTTAGAGATGATACTTAGTACTAATGAATTGTACAAACATAGAGGAAAAGGTCCTAGAGAGAAGAGTTCCCAGTCCCCAAATGTTACTCCCAATACTTCAACACCTCGGATCAGTGCTCCAGTGATGCACCCATCTAAAAGGGTAATCAACAATAGTTCAGGTGGAGGAGGAGACAAGAACCCCCCTCCAGAAAAAATTGAAATCTCCCATAAACTTCCTCTGAGGAAGAATAGGAAAAACCTTATACAAGAGGAAGAAGAGAATCACGTCGAGAGTGACATCAATATATTCTCCTTCGAAGATATGGAGCTCAAAGCTAATATTGAGAAAATGTTTCCTAACATTGACCAACCAAGAGGTGTGGCCCACCAAAACCTGTCATTGGAAATTGTTGAGAATGAGATATTTGATGAAGAAGAATCATTTGCATTTCAGATCATTGTCTTTGATAGTGAATATAAAAAATTAATTATTGAGAAGAGTGATGTGAAGAATAAAAAGGGGAAATATCGTTCAGAGGTTAACCTAAGGAATATTCAGCCTTCCCAGGTTTCCATAATCCATAGAGCCACCGGTGATGCATTGGACAATTCCATTGGCAGCCATGAAGTAGAAAATACAAATTTAAAGGAGAGGATTAAGGAACTAGAAGAGACTTTGATGCCTCTTCCATTTCTTTCCATCCCTTTGTAAATTGTCAGACCCGCCATGCCTGCATCTAAAATAAAAGGATCCTCAAGCTTACTCACATCGGCCAGGAGCTATGTGGAGAATAATATCAAGAAAATAATGGAACTAATTACAAAAGATTGGGAAATTTCAAATATAATTGTTTCTTTTGGCTCGAGGGAACATGCATTTCTTGAATATCTATATGCCAACCTAAAAAATGAAGAAGGTTTATACCTTGATTCCATGGTACCCTTTGGTATTAAAGTTTCCAACATGTCAGAGCTAAAGAGAAGAGAGGAGGACCTTCCCTCTACAAGTCAGATCAAGCAGCTGAATTCCTGCTGGAATGAGAAAATAAAAAAACTTGAACAACATTGTTCAGGCGTGCAACCAAGCCATAACAAGGAGATAAGAGCTATTCAAAAGGATCACGAAAGTGGATCTAGACGGAATAAATAACAAAGTCCAAGATCCCAAGTTGATCCTCAACTCATTGTTCCTAACAAAACAACAATTCGATGAGCAAGTTGAGTTTTTTAGAGGATTTTTAATTGAAAAATTCTATGGCATAATTGGATATGATGAGAAATCCATAGATAACTGGCTAGTGGATTACTCCGTAAAAAATCAGGATATTGAAGAAGTATTACATGGAATTTCCTTTGATCTTCGAGACTTGGAGGGTGAGCTGTTCAATATTAAAATTCGACATTAAATCAACGTGGCACCTATGAAAAGTTACATCGAAGAATGGTTCAAGAAGGATATCAATAAAATAACAAATGAAGGGCAAGAAGCAATTGAGATGGTTCCTATAATCGTTGATGAAAACAATAAAAGGACATCAACGAGAAAATCAAAACACTAGCGACTATCATAGTCTTACTGATCCTTCTACCTCCCACCATCTTCTTTCTAAAATCTCATTTCTTGTACTTATTTAATTTATGGTCCGTGAGAGCGCCAATCCCAGTATTTAAGACAAACACATTTACATTTTTAAGAATATGTAACATACTATATATTTTTGGAAATTTCAAGAGAACTACTTTGGGAACAATCTCGACTATGCTTTGTAACCCTGTTTTCATAATATAAAGTATTTGAGGTTGATCTATCATTATATTTATTTGAGATGCCCATGTATCCACTTTGTTAAAGTTCTCTTATGCATGTGGATCATCTTCTTTTGTTTTTATGTGATCATAAATATTTATCTTAAACTATGATGGATGTGAGAATTTTTCTTATTTGCTTTAAATATGTGATATGTGTGATTCCTGGTCCTTTCTCAAGAATTTTCCTTAAAAAATACAAACAAAAACATTTTCCTTTTATTTTCTCGCTATATTTATGTTTCTTTGAATTACTACAATGAAGTTCTGTTAAGTCCTACATTTTAAATATTTGGAAATATCAAGAAATCCTAAAGAGGAGTACCACCTCTATAAAAACACAGGGCGATTTATATCCTTGTAAGGTTTCCATTTCAGTCCTAGAAGATTTAAGTGTCAACAACTCAACACATTTTGGTCGAGTATCTGGTCACTGTTGGACACCAAGCTCACTAAATCCACTACTTTCCACCCCCAAAATAATGGCCAGGCATAGGTCCTCAATCGAGTTATTATGCACATCTTGTGCATGTACAACTCTAAGAATCCACACACAAGGGATTAGATTAATCCCTATGTTCAACACATCTACAACATGGCTCTCCATAACTCCATCGACCATAGCCCATTATTGTGGGGTTTGTATTCCAACCCTTGGGTCCCATTGATGTTGCACTACCTATTGCAAGCACATAGGCATAATTTTCCCATGTTCAGTTTGAGGCCGCCAAAGCCACCATATTCATTGAGTGGATTCAACACATCCATGGTCAGGTCCATGCGATTTTGTATAAAGCCAATGCTAAGTACAAGAAGTTCCATGATCAACACCGGGTAGCGCACCCGTTTCAGGTGGGAGACAAAGTTTGGTTACATTTACAGAAAAAGAGCCTTACAAGGCCCCATCGGAAGCTACTCCCACTTCACTTTGGGCCTTAAACTATCACCAAGGATGTGGGTATAAATTATTTTAAGCTCAACACTCCACCCTTCCTTGGCTTGCACCCAATGTTCAATGTGGACCTCCTTCAACCATATTTTCCACCATTATTGGACACCTCGGAGATCAAAAAACAATTGACACCAACAAATATCAACCTTGAATGCATGGAACATGAATCTAGTGATCAAATAGTGGAAACATAGGTCAATGGAACTCACCAACAGAGGATATATCTTTATAGAGTTGTCAAGGTAGGGAAACTCCTACACCAAGGAAAGTGGCTCACCCGAGGCTAAATTCAACACAATTTTCCTCACCTGATAGGGGCACTCAACGAAATCATGTAATATGTGATATCACATATCACAAGGGGGGAGGAATGATCCATGTGGATATTGGTGGCCACCCACCTATTCCAATTGGCTCCTCTTGACAGTTTTTAGTTCAACACATTCTTCTGTAATTATTTGTAATTGTGGGTTCTACAATTTTGGTGATTTCTAAATCCCTACACAGATTCCAGGTGGATATTGGTGGCCTCCACCTAATCCAACTGGCTTATTTTGGAATTTTTCATGTTAGTACATTTTTCTGTACTTCCATGGCCGTTTTGGGGCCCTAAACAATGTTTTTTTGGCTTTCCACATTCAAACTCTAGATGAAGTCACAGTTTGATGGCATAATGTGTATTTATCTAAAATACCTTTCCAATAGGCTATTACGTGCCTAAAACATAGGTAATATGCAAAAGTTACGACCTCGGGAAGTTGAGGTACCAACTTACCCATCGGGGTCCACATAACTTTTGGCGTTTAATCTCCCAGGGTTAGGTTTTTGGATGTCTAGGGTTTTGGAATTCATGAGTAATGTTAAAAATTCCTCTGGAGCCTCATTGTAATCATTCTTCTTAGACGTATGTGTGTAGTAACCACATCTCTTCTCAGAGATAGCTACTTCCATTCAAGCAAGTTCTTTCATTTATGCAGTTTTACAGTTTCAACCTATTTTATTTATTCAATAGAAGTTGTTGTTCACTGGATATCTGTTGTTTTTATATGTATATTTGTGTTATGGTATTCAATCTGTGATTCATTTCATTCTGCTCATAAATACGGATCAGGGTATCCTGCAAGAAATCATCCATACCAACCTCTATATCATTTCCTCCGTCCCTAACATGTGAAGAACTAGTGTTACTGTTGAGGTTTTGAATTGGTGACTTAGGATGTAGTGGGAATTGAATAGGTATTTGTTTCAACCATTCTCGATATGCTTCCTCTCAGAGCTATTTTCATTTAGTAGCAAGCTCTCGACTTGAAATTGTAGTGGGGTGAAATGGGTTGAATGTGGATAGGTCATTCGTCATCAGAATCCCAATTGTAAAAATATTGACCATTACATTGATAATATTAGTAACACAATGAATTTAATATGTTCAAACATTATACTGAACAATTATTAGAAGCATGGAATTTTTTTTCCCAATAATAAACATGCAACCAACCACTTTATAAAAGAAACATCAAATTAAGAAATACATCTACATTAGTTTCATTGAAAATCCAAAATACAATTACTCAATCATGTTTTTCTTACGTCCTACAGGGTTGTAAATGTAAAATAAATCCAATTCATGGTGTAATATCATTGACCTAAGTTGGTTGGTAGAATATTTGATGTTATGATTGGTAGTGTAAGTAGTTTTCCATTTTCATCAATCATCTTCTTGAAGTATCTTTATCTTGATAAGAGTTTGCGAATTTTGGGAGTACTGGAATATCTTGAGCATATGAACTCGATCCTAAATCTTGATCCTACAAAATTCAATGAACAATTATTCAACTGCACTTGCATACATAACATAAATTCAATGAGATAAATGAATTATCAATCAAATCTAGACGTACTGCAATCGACATGAGAGAACTTAGAGGACTTCCAACGACATGGAATGAACTAGAATCTGAAGAATTGACCAGTTAATATTATAATTACTTTTTTCCTACATTGATAAAAAACTATCATCTTGGGAAGCATAGAACAATCTAACTTCGAACCAAATTTCATATAACTTTTATAACTTAATGGTGCACTTCATCATATAAATATGCACCAGTGTGTATGGATAAAAAAAATGCACCAATGTTTTTAATTGAGAGAAGCAACTAATACTAATCTCCGTTATTACCTTTGTAAAGAAAAACCTCCAAAAACTTTAAATGTGGATGTTCGCATTTGAATTTTGCAAATTAAATTGTTATACGATGCATTATTAATTACACATTGTATTAATGCATTTCTAGTTGTATAACGCACTGACTGAAGCAAGTTAGAAAAATAACCTGTGCTTACTATTAATGCGTTGACATTTATAATGAAAATAAATCAGTGCATTATGCATACACATCGCATCGATGCACCACTCACTATATAACACACCGAAAATGAAAGTTTCGAAAAAACAATGCATGCATTTATCATCAATGCGTTGAAAAATGCAACGAAAAAATTGAGAGGGAATTTCAATTTTTATATTTATAAAGGAAACACCTATTCATTATTTTATTTCTTTTCCAAAATTTATAAGGAAGATTTGTGCAACAAAGATTTATCAGCAAAGACTTTGGAGTGGGTTGATTTTTTTTTAAGAGCCAAATTCGAGGGGGATTACTGTAGATCACATAGAAATCTACAGAGGAGAAATTTTAGGTATATAATTTCATTCTATTAATTATATTATTCTTTTCCCTATTTGATTAAAACAATTTTCAATGAATTCCCAAACAAAAAAAAAGGGTTTCATAGTTACCTTCAGTATTGGAAGCCCTAATTTTCTCACTGTTTTTTTTCTTTCTCTTTCTATATTTCACAAGGAGAATTTTTTGAAGCAAATTTTTTTATAGTTTTATTTTTATTTATATATGGGTGTTTCCTATATTATTGCAATGAAACCACTCATTGCATTGGATCCCAAACTGTCCCGTCGTCGTTTTTTTTTTTTAAATGACTTCATTATTAACGATGCATTTTGTACCTAGTAAGAGCACTGATGTGTATTTATATGTCCACAACACTGCTTAATTTAAATTATAAATAATATTAAAAAACATTTTTGCAGTCAACAATGTACATTTTACCTAGATAAGCACCAGGGCACATTTTTTTACAAAGAGCATGGTTGAGTTTAAAAAGGAAAAAAACATTGTTTTTTATATGGAAACCGTTGTCTTAAATTTGTTCAAAGGTTGAGTCATACTTTTCTTAATTCATACAACATTGGATGAATACAAAAATTAGTAAAACATTTTCAATTTCACAATGACAATATTATATTGTACTGATGTGTATATATATGGTTGATGCATCGATGCGTATAAATATCATTGATTCCCTAGTGTGTATTATTTACTATACTCATCAGGATTTTTTTTTTAAATACATAATTTTTATATCTGATGATTCCTAGTTTTTGTTTTTAGGGAGATTTTGAAAATTCCAAGGGGCAAACAAGGGGAAAACCTAGACATGTCGGTAGGATGTCCAAAAAAGTGTAGAAGAAGATGGTAAAATAAATGAACATAATTGCGTCATAGGAGGATCCATCCCAACTACAATTTACATCATAGGTATGTAATCATTTATTTATTCTTTTATGTACATCGAATTTGATTATCACCATAAATAGTAATTTTCAATTATTTTGTTGCAGAAAAGAAAAAAAATAAAACCCATTCAACGCATAAGACATGATGATGAGGAGTAAAGGGTTGATTGAAAAGTTTGTGAGTATTTATGTTTTTAAACTTTCTTAAGATTTCATGTTTGTTGTGATATTTATATTTAAATAATTAATTTACACTTTTCCATGGATGTCTTCTAATAGGTGCTAACATACAAAGATGATCCAATCCACAAATTGATAAACATTGGATTAATTATGGGTTGTGAGTATATGTTGAAGTATGAAAGTTTAATTGAACAATTTGTAAGTAGCTATGTTGTTTAACTTCCCTTGTTTTATAATTAATGAAACAAAAATAAAACTTATATTGATTATATCGAATGTGCTTTGTCATATATTAAACATGTAGGAAACACAATATGGAATGCAACCAACAAAGGAGATTTTGAGAGAATGCATGAAGCATGGCTTCAAAAGAATGGACATTGTTTATGAAAGACTTGGTGCTAAGGCATGTTTTTATTTATTTATGCAATCATGTATATTCTACTATATATATAAATGTAGATATACTTATCATAGGGAATGTGAAAGCTAATGATGATCTCTCATAATGTGTTAGTGGAAATGGAAACATGAAAAAACAACAATATGTTAACTTGGAGGGATTATTCAAGGTACTTTTACATTGAATTTGAATATGGTATAAAAAGATGAAACATAGGAAATTGAATTAGCTTCCGAATATACAACTTTTATTCATAGATATTGTGAATAACTATGTTAAATTTGATTTTTTCTAATAGTGGTATGCTATTTTTCCAGCAAAATATAAGGTATATGTCTCTGTTCATGTAGGTGTTGAATACCTTAACGATGAAATTTCATTCCAAAAACTTTTATAACTGTAGAGAACCCATTT
>SNQJ01S0018733.1:39273-50645 GCA_010110895.2 Picea sitchensis
ACATCCCAAAATAAAGGAGGCAACCTTCATTGATAGGATCCAAATTAAAGGAAGTGATAAGAAGAAGTTGCCAAAAACAAGAAGTAGACATGAAAGGACAAAAAAGAAGAAATGCATGAAAGGAACCGTGGATATGAACAAAGATTAAAAATCAAAGGCACTGAGTAGAAGGTTCCTATCACTAATGAGATGGAGACCTCTTTCCGAAAGAGACTTACTTTTCATAAAACAAGGAAGGATGAGAGCATTGCTTTTTATTCTAGTAGTTTGAACTCTTCTAAAAATTATGGCGTTGATTATATACCTAGCACTAATAATAAGTATCACTTCATATAAATGGTGATGAAGCATGAAGGAGGTCAAGTTGTAATTGAGGAGGTGTTGGAAGTTGTCCCAACCCTTTTTGAAGCATCGTTATTATAACAAAATTGTCGCAACATCCGTTAAATGCAACATATTTATAGATTTTGTAACGTCGCAATTCCGACGTAAAAAAGTCCGAAGTGACCGTTGGTATTTTGACTTGGTGAACATACTAAGGTGACTATTGGAGGGGAAAACCTAGTTTCCAAAACGTCACAATTGCAACATACATCTTCACAAATGTCGCAATTGCGACATACATCTTCACAAACGTGGCAAGCGTGACGTTCCAGTGGAAAACGTGGCAAGAGCGACGCTCCAGTGGAAAACGTGGCAAGAGCGACGTTAACGTGGAAAGACCGACGTTAACGTGGCAATTGCGACATACATCTTCACGAAAGTGGAAAGAGTGACGTTCCAGTGGAAAATGTGGCAAGAGAAACGTTCTAGTGGAAAACGTGGCAAGACCGACGTTAACGTGGCAATTGCGACATACATCTTCACGAACGTGGCAAGAGTGACGTTTCAGTGGAAAACATGGCAAGAGAGAAGTTCTAGTGGAAAACGTGGCAAGAGCAACGTTAACGTGGCAAGAGCAACGTTAACGTGGCAATTGCGACATTATCGGGCAACATGAACTTTTTTTTTTATAAATTTCCTCTATTTTGCGACAATATGGACAATTTTGTCCATAACGCTGCAAATAAAACGTCGGAATTTTTACAATATGTAGTAGTGCCACCATAAATGGAAAGTCCAGAAAGGGATTGTCAGCTTGTCAAATCCTTGCAGGCCCATTCGGGAACATGGTTGTGTCTGAATGAAGTGCACGATTGTCCAGAGACTGCATGTGTAGTTTGCCAATAAACATGCAGATGTAATGCCTTCAATGCATGACTTGAACTTGATGCTGTGGTTTTTTTCTCTAAGTATATGTAGGCATTTTGGCCATTTTGTAAAGTATTGATGGTAGAGATAATCTCCTGACTGTAATTTTTTGAGGAAGCATTGGTTTTCCTGGTTATGTATTTACATCTAAGACTTCCTGTTTAATGAAAGTCAACCTCTTTTCACCTCTTTGTAAATTGTTGTGTTAAAACGCTCGAAATTGGAGTATCCAGTAGAGGATCGTGATGACGCTATGATGGTCTGATTGTAGTAGTATCATGATCAATTTTACCCAGTTTCCTATGTCTTTTTCTCCCTCTTACCCCGAGTAGCTCATTGGAAGGTTCAAGCGAGCTGTTATAGTAGCCACCGTGATGCAGTTTTGATCACTGTGTCACTGTAACTGTGTCATCCTGGCACATTTAAATGTTTTGTTATTTCTTATACAAGCAGTTGGAAGGTCTGATGCCTATAACAATATTTCCCACCTCTCTCACCAAGTCTTCCTCCTGCCCATTTTAAGCTCAACTTACTAACTAAAGTTAGATTAAGACCTCACCTGTTGATGCATAGCCTAGTCCAGGGTTCTAAGTTAAAGCAATATTGTTCTAAATTTACTTCCATTTGATCACCCTTTATATAAAAAAATACGTGACATAAAACTGATGGGCGTCGGGCTCTTCTCCTGTTGCAATCCAGGAGTGACTTATGAAGCTAACATTTCTGGCTTCGTTGCCAGGGACGAAGTTGAATATTTTCCCTAGGTAGAACGACAACGAGCTTCCGATTCTGAAGTTGCATCAGACATCAGAACCATTAAGTATTTCACTTGCACCTGGCGACTCCTCTGAGGTATTTCCACCTGGTAACTCCTCTGTTGTAGTGCCTTTGGCTACACCCGGTAACCCTTGGGAGACATAAAGCTCATCTCTGGTCTTTGATGGTGAACAAAGACTAGACACACTCATTCTGCATAGAATTCACCTGGCGAATCCACATTTAAAGACTCAACTGGAGAGGATTTTGTTGACAGAAAGAAGTCCATGTCGAAGGGAAAGACCAGGTATCAATTCATGAGCTTACTCCATGAAGTCCTGTATTTCTTTATCAGCTCATTCCTTTCTTTCCCTTTACTTATAGAGAAGTTTTTCCTCTGCTTTGTACATTCTGATTTCCTTGATCCTCCCCTTGTCCACTCATCCTTGGATGAAGAAATCATACCCTCTTCTTGTGTTGTAGATACTGATATTGTGCCTTCACCTCTACCTATCCATGAAGATGAGACCTGTATCACACCTCTTCCTGAAGTTGAGCGCCCTTGTAGTCCTGAGGAGGTTGAGAGTAATTCACAGTCTTCCCATATCTTGTTACCTCCTGTTATTTTTGTTGAGCCTCCCCAGCCTCTTGTTGAAACCCATGATCAACCCACTGCTTTTTAGATTAAAATTAGAAATAAGTTGTTTAAAACCCTAAGGCTTCCATGTCACCTTAACCCTTATCCTCATGATTCATTTGAGTATCTTCCTCGGTTTTCTGGGGAGGATCATGTTATAGCTGAGAGGAATACAGAGGCCTTTGAGAATTTCATTGATAAATTTGAGATCATTCACGAGGATGTTGTCATGAGGTTGTTCTCACATTCCCTGTCTGGAGATGTTGTTCTGTGGTTTAGATGTTTGGAGGCTGGTTCTATTGGTTCCTAGACTGAACTATACCATGCTTTTTTAAAGTGTTGGGGTGAGAAAAAGTCCCTTGATCAATACTGGTCTGAGTTTAATTCCTTGAGGAGAGGGGAAGATGAAGCCTTGGTTGTCTTCAACATGAGGTTTTATAGTGTTTATCATAACATGCTTGTGGAGATCAGACCCATAGAGACTTTTGCTATGGTGTACTATATCATGGCTCAACATCTAGAGCTAGTATTCCTCCTAAGAGAAAGGAAATCCTCATCATTGATACATCTGTTTGAGGATGCTTTAGAGGTTGAAGAGAACATCAGGACTAGTAGGTGGGTTCATAAGTAAGCCAATGTGCATATACAGGAGGAAGAAGACTGTCAGTCTATTTTAGATTCTGAGCAGGGATATAGCAATTTTGGATCATATCTGGAACAAGAACCGGGAAGTAGGAATGATTTGCATTTGGAATCAGGTCCTTCATCATTTGCAAATTTTTCGAAGGGTAGGAATGCATACCCTTCTGATGATCATTTTTTAGATCATTTTGAGCATGGAGCAGTAGCTGATTGTATTAATAGTTGTAGTATCTTGACTGATCACAGTCATTATGATCTAAATCATGTTTCTCCTTTAGCCGATGATCATATTTTTGGAGTAAAAGATGCAGCTGAAGATGATCGAGAGTTGTTTTTAGATGAAGGAGAAGGACATTTTTTTGTGAGCAGAGAGTTTTTTGCAGAGGAGCATTTTGGTCTTCTAAAGCAGCCAGGATTATGTCATATTTCCCACAATCTTGTGGCCATATACATGGAGTCCTACATTTTAGATTTTTCTGAAATGTTCTTATAGAATTGGTTCACCAATACTCACAGTTGAGTATTGTGTTATGAAAGATTTCCAAGACCTCACTATAGAGCATGTTCCTTTATTAATTAAGGAAAATCCATGAGTGGAAATCAACTCTACTAGGCTTGTAGGAAGCACAGAGAAGCATAAAGAGGAAGGGCTTAGTGGGTAGCTCATAAAGAGGAAGGGATTAGGTGTCACTTGGCATCAACTAGCCTATATATGTCCTCTACCCACTTGTGCACTCTGAAGACATCATGCCACAGGTGAACAACCATGAAGGATAGGAGAGGTGTTTTGACCAGTTGATCTCCCCTGATATTAGATATTGTGATCTTGTGGGGTCATATATGGAGTTATGATTTCCAAAGGCTTTGGAGCCTATAAATTTATTCCCCTTCTCAACATTTGGGGGTATGAACAACATTCCCAGCCTTGTCTTCATTTTGCTGTCATACCTCCCTAACAATTTATGGAGAATCTATAATAAAGAGAGGGGTTGAATCATTGAGTAGTCTGGGTGGCTATGGTGGAATTTTTTTTTCACCTAGCCCATGTATATAGTTTTATTAACTTAGGATCTGTACATAAATAAGTTCATTTGATCAGGTTTGTTTTTTTTATTTTCCTTTCGACTTTATAGTCTTCAATAATGGTTTTTTGAGCTTGAATCCATAGCCCAACAACAAGGCACTGAAATTGCAAAGGAGTTCTTGGCAGGAGCATGCCATCCCCCATGGAGCCTGATGTTATCACCTAATCATGTATGGGGGGTATTTTCCTAGAAGGAGACCCCCTTTGTCAAAAAAATGACAAGGAGTGGGTTGAAAAAACTATTTATCCTAAGTTCGGGGTGCCAAATGCGCATTCACTAAGCATTAGGCAGATTTGGGCAGTTGGAATCTACGCGCCTAGATCTGCGGTCGAGATTCAATACCGAACCCCCCGCCTTTCTTCCTTTAACGTTGGGGGGGGGGTCAGAAATGTTTGTTATCTGGCNTATGAAACCCCCTCGCCTTTCTTCCTTTAATGGGGGGAGCGGTCCAGAATGAGGCAATTTTGCATGGCCCCCCCCTAAACCTCTTACTTCTCCTTCCTCTTACCATTTACCGCCCTTGCCTCCAGCCGCCACTTGGCCTCCACTCATCTATTCTCTCTCTCCCTGTCACATCTCCCGCTCCCTTCCACCTTCCACCACCGCACATATGTTCTCCACTCACTCCCGTGTCATATCCCTCTCTGCTTTGGACCTCTTATCTTCCGACACCTGCCCCTATCCCTTCCATGTCACCCCTGTGATATCACCAGGTGACCCCTGAACTAGTGTGCCTCATCACACTTTCCCTTCAGCCTTCACATTCTCCCTCTCTATGTCATCATTCCCGTTGCTCACATGTACCTAGTGGCCTATCAACCGCACATATCGCCTCATCCACTGGTGCCCCAACCTCTATGTCTGATTCCCTTGTCACCTCCATCTGCATTCCTCACCCTGCCCTGCTACCGTATCCACTCCTTCACTTCCATGTCCTTCTCCTCTGCCACATCACCTCCATCCCATCACACCTTAGCCCCCACAGCTTTGTCCCAACCTCATCAGCTTCATCCACGTCCGCCAGCTGGGTCCCCTTATAGCAGTCCAACAAATCAGCACTAGGCAAGGGGAGGCCACCACGATGTTCAAGTGCAAAGTTGACCAGGCCTTTCCCGATCCCAAGCAAGCAGTTATTGTAGTAGGTGGTGGTGGTTGAACGTCGTCTCCACCATAAATGGAAAGTCCAGAAAGGGACTATCAACTTGTCAATTCCTTGTAGGCCCATTCTAGAACACAGTTGCGTCTGACTAAAGTGCATGATTGTCCAGAGACTTCATGCGTAGTCTTCCTATAAACATGTAGATGTAATGCCTTTAATGCATGACTCGAACTTGTTGTTTGGTTTTTTTCTCTAAGTATATGTAGGCATTTTGACCATTTTGTAAAGTATTGATGGTAGAGCTAAGCTCCCGACTGTAAATGTTTTAGGAAGTACTGGTTTTCCTGGTTATGTATTTGCATCTAAGACTTCCTGTTTAATGAAAGTCAGCTTCTTTTCACCTCTTTGTAAATTTATGTGTTAAAACGCTCGAAATTGGAATATCCAGTCGATGATCGTGATGATGCTATGATGGTCTGATTGTAGTAGTATCATGATCAGTTTCACCCAGTTTCCTATGTCTTTTTATCCCTCTTACCCTAAGTATCTCATTGGAAGGTTCAAGCGAGTTGTTACAGTAGCCACCGTGATGCAGGTTTGATCACTGTGTTGTTGTAACTGTGTCATCCTGACACATTTAAGTGTTTTGTTCTTTCTTCTACAAGCTGCTAGAAGCTCTAATGCCCATAGCATTCTTTGCCACCTCTCTCACCAAGTCTTCCTCCTGCTCATTTTAAGCTCAACTTACTGAATAAATTTAGATTAATACCTCACCTATTGATGCATAGCCTAGTCCAGTGTTCTGAGTTAAAGCAATATTGTTCTGAGTTCACTTCCATTTGATCACCCTTTATATAAACAAATACATGACATAAAACTGATGGGTGTCGGGCTCTACTCCTACTTCAATCCAAGAGTGACTTCTGACACTAACAACTTCCAATGCTAATATTTATAGCGCCATTGTTGGGGACGAAGTTGAATATTTTCCCTGGGATTGAACGACAAAGCTTACTGGTTCTAAAGGTGCATCAGATCCCAGTACATCAAGATTTTGATTGTGCACCTAGTGACTCCACTGTGGTGACTCCATTGAGGCAAATTTATTGGTGACTCCACTGTTGTAGCTATGGATTCTAGAGGCAAACACACGAGGTCTACCCTGCAACTGACTTTAGCAGCACCTGATGTTGACCCAGAGAAGATGATTAGAAAAGGAAAGGCCCTTCGTGGAGGTACTTCTACTACTGAACCAGGTATTTCTGATGATTTTCATTATCCTTTAGGAACTCCAATGTCTGCATCACATTCTACTGTTATACCTTCCGTTGGAGTTTCCCGAACTTTGAATTTTGGGAGTGTTCCTATTGAGTTTTCCCCTCCTAGTCTGGGATTGGAGGGAGAAATCCTTGTCACTCCTCTCTCCCCTGAGGTTGTACCATGGTTTAGACCCAGAACCTCAGAATATTTTTCTACCCTAGGCTTTACCAGTCCTCATATTATTGTTGTTTCTACCACAACAAGGGAAACTTTTGTTCCCTCAAGCTCGGTATCCTTTCCTCCAAATCCTCTGCAGTTCCCTTTTCTTCCTAGAATCTCAGTTCCAGTCTCTCTTGTTTGAACCCTTTCTCCTCCTATTTCCCCTCCACCTCATATCCTGATGGAGGGTGCTAATGCTCCTAGAAACATAATGGATGCCATAGTGGCTGCAAGATATGCCCCTCTAGTCCTACCTCAACCAATGAATGCCCTTCATGTTGGAGAAAGGAGGGAGAATTTTTCTCTGATTTTTCCAAAAGATTCAATAAATTGTACAATAAAATCCCTGCTGAGATAAATCCCACAGAAGCCTCTGCTAAAATCACTTATCCTAGCACCTTTGACCCCGATTCCCACCTCTTGTTAAGAGAAAGAAGAGCTACCTCCTTGGATCATATGCAAGATGCATCCCTAGAAGTATAATCCAATGTGTTGGCAGTTGACAAACTTAGGAGCAAAGCTGACAGAGGCAGAGGAAGAGGAAGATCTGAGGCCTCATCCTCTAGTTCTTCTGCATCCTACCCTCGAGTAGATGAATTAACCAAGATGGTAAAGTCCCTATCTGCAGAGATTGATAAAATGAAAACGGAAGGGAAGAAAACATATAGAAACCCCCAAAACACTGATAACAGAGGTAACTTCAGGAGGCCAAACAACAATGCTCCTGAAATTATGCCGAGGGAAAAAATGGACATAGATAGAAACGATCAGAAAAACTAGACTCCCCTTCAATATAACCTTGTTATTGATGAGGAAAGGGAAGGAGAGGATCTTGACCCTGAAATTCACTGTATTGGAGACACCTCCCCATGTCCCCATTTGACTCAATCTGCATACGAGGAATCCCTCTTGAACAGTAAAATAAATGAGTTAAGCAAGGGAGAAAAGGCCAATACCACTCCCAACAAATACAACCTTTGATCCAAGAGGAAAATAGAAGAGTCTGACATCCCTGCTCAGCCTCCCAGAGTAGAGAAGCCTGCTAAACATGCAACAAATACCACCAGGGAAAAGAAATCTCAGGATCCCTCACTAGTAGACAAAGACCCTGTCCCAGAGGTGAGAGAAATTTTGAAACCCCCTTCCTCCTTTATCTTTGAGCATGAAATTCAGAAGATCAAAATCCCTGTCCCCCTGGCAGAGCTAGTCAAGCACAAAGACTTCAAAAGGTCCCTCTCTAACCTGTTGCATCCCGAACCACCCTGTCATTCCACAGACTTGGTAAACCTCCAAGATGAAAATCCTGCAGACATCTTAGGTCCTATGGTAGAATACATAGATGATTCATCCCCTCCCTTCTACACATCACTTAACATACATGACAAGGTGTTGCACAACTATCTGATGGATTCAGGGGCTTCCCATAATCTCATGCCCAAAACTGTCATGGAAGAATTAGGATTGGAAGTCACAAAGGCTTATCCTGATTTGTATTATTTTGACTCGAGGAGAGTGTAATGTCTTGGGGTCATCAAATATCTAGTGGTAACCTTATTTCAGTTTCCCATGAAAAGTGTAGTCATGGATATCATGGTGGCTAATGTTCCTCCCAAGTTTGGCATGTTGTTTTCAATAGCTTGGATAAAAAGAATTGGGGGAACCTTGCAGATGGATCTCACATATGCTACCATTCCAGTATTTGGAGGGGAACATAGAATATTGTACAGAGAAGCCCATTTGGCCTACATTATCAGCAATTAAGCATACCCCACTAATCACCCTATATTTTCCCTTTATACTAATTTGAAATCTAGCTTATTGCAACTTGTTGACGCCCCAAAAACTCCTCTTGAGATAAAAAAGTAGTCCATTACCCCCCTTGAAGATTCTCCTCCAATTACCTATGTGTGGAAAATCTTCTTTGATGGAGCCTCTTCTAGAGAAGGTGTTGGTGTTGGATTGGTCCTTGTTTCCCATGCTCAAGAAACTGTATCTCTTTCATACAAGCTAGAATTTGAAGCTACCAACAATGTGACAGAGTATGAAGCTCTGGTTTTGGGTTTGAGAGCTGCAAAGGACATGAAGATTGAAAAGTTAGTAGTGTTTGGAGATGTTGAGTTAATTATTCAGCAGGTCAGAAATATTTACCAGGCCAAACACCCTCGGCTGAGGGGTTACATAAATGAAGTGTGGGACCTAATCGGCAATTTTTCTTAGCCTTCAACATTTCATTCATCTCGAGAGAGGAAAATTCATTACCTAATTCTCTGGCTGTCTCAGCAAGAAATTTCAAAGTTCCTCTGCCACCCAAGCTCAGGTATGATGTAGAACTAAAGTATATACCCTCTGTACCTAACAATTTCAATAATTGGAAACTATTTGAGGATGACCTCAAAATCAAAAGATTCCTAGAGACTGTTGATGAGTTTTTAGAATTACATATTAATCAAGATCCTGATTCTGACATGGATCCACATGTTGATGTTTTCCTGAACAAGATTGCTAATCATCATATTTTGCAGTTACCAAGTAATCACATTCCAAAGGGACTAATTCCTTTGGAAATAAATTTTTACAGTAATGATGTGGCAGTAAAATCTAAGAGGCTAGATGAGGATGTTAATGTATTTGAGTTCAATATTGGCACAGAGTAGAATCCAAAATTTGTCAAATTGTCAAGCAGCTTGACAGGAAAGCAGAGGGTTGAGTATACTGAGTTGTTAAAATAATTTTCTTATGTGTTTTCCTGGACTTATGAAGACCTCAGAACATACGACATCATTGTTATTGAGCACAAGACCCCATTGAAGGAAGAATCCAAACCATTTAGGCAGAAGTTGAGACAGATAAATCATTTATTGTTGCCTATTATGGAGAAGGAGGTAAATAAGTTGTTGGATGCCTAGATCATTTTCCCCCTGAGATATTCAGAATGGGTAGCCAACCTTGTCCCAGTGAGAAAGAAGAGTGGAGAAATCAGGCTCTGTGTCGATTTCAGAAATCTGAACAGGAGCTCAAAAAAGGAAAATTACCCACTGTCAAAGATGGAACACATATTGCAGAAGGTAATAGGTTCATCCAGGAGTTCCATGATTGATGTCTTTTTTGGATACAATCAGATCTATGTTTTACCTGTGGAAAAAGAAAAGACAAACTTCACCAATCCTTGGGGCACATTCATGTATGCCAAAATTCCCTTTGGGTTAATGAATGCAGGAGAAACCTTTTAGCGAGCCATGGACATTGCCTTCATCGAGGAAAAATATAAATTTGTGGTCATCTACCTGGATGATATAAATGTGTTTTCTGGATCCGATAAAGAGCATTGTCAACATCTTAGAAAGGTCTTCTCAAAATGAAGAAAGTTTGGTCTTTCCCTCAATCCCAAAAAATCCTTGTTTTCCATGCAGGAGGGAAATTTGTTGGGGCAGATAGTATCAACCAGAGGAGTAAGCATTGATCCCAGCTGGGTGGAAGAAATTCGAGCCATATCACCCCCCATATATAAGAAGGAAGTCCAGTCCTTCCTGGGAAAAATTAATTTCTTGAGGAGGTTTGTTTGTAATTTTTTGGAATTGGTAAAGCATATCGCATCAATTCTTAGGAAGGAGAACAAAGTAAAATGGACTACTGATTCCAGAGAATCCTTCAACTAGATCAAGAGGGAATTGACTGAGGCACCTGTGCTTATCTGTCTTGATTATTCCAAGGATTTTATGATATTTTTGTTTGCCTCTTTTGACACAGTGGCAGTTTTTCTATTGCAGAAGAATACTAAAGGACTAGAGCATCCCATTTCATTTTCTAGTAGAGTATTGAGGGATGACAAAATCAAATATGATATCATGGAGAAGCAGGCCTATGCCTTGGTCAAAGCTCTCAAATCTCTTAGAGTTTATATTATGTAGTCAAAGGTTATCGCATATGTTCCTGCATCTACTGTTAAAGAAATTCTCATTCAGCTAGAAATAGATGGAAGGAGGAGTCATTGGATTTCCAAAATCCTTGACTTTGATCTAGAGATCAAGCCCACCAAATTGGTCAAAGGCCAAGGTTTAGCCAATTTGTTGGCTGAATCTAATTGAAAAACTTTGGGAATTAACTTCATCAACATTTGCTCGGAAAATCAACAGGGTGAGGTGGTCAATGAAGACCCTCAAAGTGGTCTGTTAAGAACCAAATACCTAATACAAAATATCACAATAGATCCAAATATATCTGAATACAATCACCACACAAAATATATGAAACGATATAGAAAACCACAACTTTGTTATAGAAACCCTTGAGGTAGGGCAACACCATACAATGGATCCTATTATGGAAGGGATCCTCTCCTGTTCACTTGCCTCTTTGAGGGGGCATCCTCCTATTGAGCTACCGCTCCAAATACAATATTTCTCTTCATGTCTCATTACATTGT